>SMLS01062340.1:0-12498 GCA_004785975.1 Popillia japonica | reverse complement strand
TTTTCTAGCTTATCAATATATCTTATTATCCAGATAGTTTTTCCACTAGTCCACCAGTCAAATTTGACTTTTGTTAGAATTGCAAGTGTTATCATTGACCTAACAAGTGGAAAAACTATCTGGATAATAAGATAAGTTAAAAGGTCATAAAAATACATATATTACTTATCAATATATGTAGATAGTATGTTTCTCCAAATGCTATGAACATTCAGGCTAGTTTGCGCCTTCCTGATTAAACCTCCCGTTTGACTAATCCACTCTATCATTATTCTTTGTTAGGCTCAAATTTTCAATTTTGTTTTGGTATGGTTTTATGCATTATTGCGTTTATAGCGCCAAGAGCTATATAGTACCGATAATCTTGTATTTTAAAAACATTATTAATCTAACATTAATACTAACCCATAAAGTATCAACACCTACATATTCACAAAAAAGAATTTGAAACTGTGTATATGGTAAACTATGTGATAAGTTAATCATTTGTTATTAATACGGAAGTTACAGACATTTCGACGATCATTCACGATGTCTTTTTTATTAATTTCTAAAACGAAAAACTCTATGAGTCCGGATGACAAATGACGCGTAAGAAGAGCATAACGATCGACAGGAAACGGCCATACTCGAAAACTATCTATTCGCTTATCCGTAACAGACTTAAATCTGTTCTTCATCGAACAAAAGAAGACGGTATCATTAGTCGCGAGGAAGCGTCGATGGTTTCCGTTTACGGTCGGCTCGATCCGTACACATAACTCCGAAGACCAATGGTCCGTCACCGATTCAATGGACCGATCGCACGAGAGCCTTGGCCGCGGAATTTTCCGGTTGGTTTTTGCGCTTTTTTTCATTCCCAGAAATAATGCATTGCGAATGCTTATTTCACCATGTATCACACAAAAGAAATTACTAGAGAAATAGATGTGTATTCTTCTATTAAAAATGCGCTAAACTATACGGAGTTTTAGGCATTATTTAAGTTTATAAAAAATTTTAAAATTATAACGTACGTATAGGTATTATTTAATTTTAATCATAGAATTGCATAATTTGTTTAACATTGCCCAAGCATTTGCTATTTAAATGGATGAAATGATAACAAATTAGCTATTATTAGTGCTATTGGGGACGTATTTAGAATGTCTTCCTGCTCAATTACTTTTTAGATTGGGGTTTGCAATGATACGTGGAAACGTGAACCGTGGAAAATATTGTCAGATATACAGGGTAGTCACCAGCGGGCGTAAGCACCATCCTAACCTTTTAGTGTTTTTTCACTGAAATCCACCCAGCAAATGTTACCAAAAAGTACGTGCCTTTTAAAAGTGTAAAATGTTGGGAATTTTGACTTCGGAAATAGTCTCCGTCCCCTTACGACGCTGGCGTTTTCACTTCTTCGTGCCGCGGTTAAAAAACCGTGGGTACTAGGGATGGTGGATTGATGTAACACCAAACTCGTGTGTCTGACATTACATATTTATTATTCTGTGTTATTACTGACTGTCATTTTTTTTTACCTTACAAAATGTGTATATCTAAATGTGTTGACAGCTGGCAGCACTAACAAAAAACCCACGCAAACAAACATATTTAAAATATGACCAAATATAAAAGGAAAATAAAACAAATTGTTTGGCTCCAAACACTGAGCTTTACTCGAGTAATTATTATAGTATTAAGATAAAGTGGTGGGAGTAATTAGATGTTTTTTTTTTAAATAAACAGCTGTAACGTTGCTGTAACTCCTAAACGACTGAACGGATTTTAACGAACCTGATCCCGTTGGAAAAACATTTATTGTTCCATCAAACGCATGTTACCTTTGACATGTCTAATTCTTAGTGATGCCGCTAGAGCACGCTTTTTGATATAATAGAAAATTGCAAAATTGTTCCTTAGTGTTACCACTTATAATACATATCTAAAACTGGTTCACCCTAAAGTAATCCCAACCAGTTACAACATAGGCTCCTATGCTGTATTCATCATGGAAATAATTTAATAACACCATTTATGGTTGCTTAGCGCGCAATAAAGATTGTTCCCTAATGGGTTACTACTATTTACATTTATCTACCGAAATTTATGTTACCAAAGAACATAAGGGATATATGTACAAATCCATATAAGACTAGCGGTTGTTTTATTACAGTAACTAAAGGATTATTATATTATCACCTTTTTATCAGACGGAGAAGCTCTATCTTCATGTTAGTTCATCGAATCTGGAAATTGTTTTTAGCGAAATAAGAGCATTGCATAATGCTTTCACAAAAGTTAACAAGCGAGATCACAAGCAATCTACGACAGAAGAAATTCTGTTTAAGTTGAATATCAGTCATATATAGGGCTTTCCTGGTAATGTGGTAATTTAAATAATTAATATTTTCGTTAATAATTTATAATATTGTAAAAATGGTACCAGGTCATATAGATACTGGGAATTATTTGGCATCTTTTGTTTTTCTTAGCAACAAACTCGTGCGTGTTATAAGGTTGTATGTCACATATTACATCGTTTTCTTTTCGTATCTACAAACTCGCATTGGACTGGCTCAATGCTATTATGAACGTGGCCGGAGTTTTATGGCAGTCATAAGACGATTGCGTAGGTACATTGAATAATTTAAGACCTGGAAATGTTGTTCCGGTGCTTTACAAATTTTGATAGCAAAGTTTATAGTAACTGTACTGTGATGGATAGAAAAAAGTCGGAAAGGCCATCTGTCATCGCTGATATTGTGAAAGTTTTACAAAAAACTCAAGACTTAGCACATGGAAACGAGTATAGAACACGCAGTGTTAATAAAATAGCTTTAACGTTTGGAATTAAGTAAGACAAGTGGATGGTAGTTTCTTAGAAGGCAACTTAAAATGTATCCATATAAGATCAAGGTTCTATTTGGATTAAAACCAGCTGCTAGAATAAGAGAAATGATTTGGCCTTACAAACAATACCGAACATTCAAATGAATCCACAGTTGCTTGCTAAGGTTTTTTGGAGTGATGAAGCACATTTTGAACTTGATGGTGGTGTGAACACGCACAATTGTAAAATTTGGTCAATAAATAACCCTCTTCATATCTTGCATTCAGCAAACAAATTTTAAGGAACACCAGATAGTAATCTGGTCAATTTTTCGTTATTGGAATACCTAGAAGAAAGAGTGTTTTTAATAAAACCTTATACCATTGAAGGAGTACATCGCAAAAAGCATAGCAGAGATGCTCAGAACTTCGGGTTATAGTATTGAAGAGAGGTCGCTGATTGTTCAAGAAGAAAATTCCGGGTACATTCAACAATGGCCTGTTTCCTAATGAAAGTTCTTTATTCAAAAATGTCGAACTTTTGTGCGTGGATTCGAACTTTATCCACACAACTGTTAAAAAACAATAGAATAAAAGTGAGTTACTTGAATTCAATTTTTTTTATAATAAATAATAGAAAGTATTCGAAGTTGTAATCTGACAAATAAAGTACATTCTTAAATTAGTTAAAACACAAAGGTATAAAATTATTATTACAACCAAACTCAATGACTAGGCAACTAAATTAAATAAAACTAAATACAAATAACATCCAAAAAACCTATCTGTGTAAAATTTAAACAAACACACTAAACTACGGTCAAATGCAAAAGGAAAGAAGGCAAGGATAAATACAGTCAATATCAAAGGAATGAAGCAAAATTCAAATAGTGAATTATCAAAAAAGTAAAAGGGTGAGGCCCTAACGTTTAATTAATTGATTAGATCAGAATAAATGGAATTTAGGTTTTCAACGTCTTTCCTAAAATGAGCTGAAGCAACAGTCTTCTGAATAACACACATTTTTAAGAAATTACGTTTCAATTTCTTACGTTCAAAATCCAAGACCTCAATTTCGCCAAAGTCGAAAGTGTGGTCCATCTCTTCAGTATGTACGCAAAGAGCGGTAGAAGAGCGATTAAGTTTGAGGTCGGTTTTGTGGTTGGAAATGCGACTGAAAAGTCTCTGACCGGTTTGGCGTATGTAACCACCCTAACAATCCCGACAGTTGATGCTATGAATGAGATTAGACTGTTGTAGCAAGAGAGTCTTGTCCTTGTTTTGAGAAAAAAACCTCTGGATTTTCTTAATGGGATAGGTACAAATTTGTATGTTACCATAGTGACGGAACAGGTTAATAATTTTGTCAGTGAAACCAGGAACAAATTGTGTAAATTTGTCAGAGTTGGGGTTGTTGTGGCTATTGGATGTGCTATTGGAAATAGGGTTTGTGGTTTGCATGTTAAAGTGGGTAGATCTAGTGTCCCGAAAGAGAACCAAGAAGAGAGAAGGTTTTGTCATAACAAAAATAGGTAGAACAAAAGACAAAGGTGATTATGTCGGTAAACAACTCTTGGGGTAAAAGAAGACAATGCATGGCCAGGTGGCAACTGAAAATTATTAATCTTTTTTGCAAACGCACAAAACACAAAAGTGACCTTAGACTTAATCGCTCTTCTACCGCCCCTTGCGTACATACTGAAGAGATGGGCCACACTTTTGATTTTGACGAAGTTGAGGCCTTGGATTTTGAATGTAATAAATTAAAACGTAATTTCTTAGAAATGTGTTTTATTCAGAAGACTGTTGCTTTAGTTAATCTTAGCAAAGATGTTGAAAACCTAAGTTCCATTTATTCTGATCTAATCAATTAATAACGTTAGGGCTTCACGCTTGTACTTTTTTGATATTTTATTCTTTTTAAGAAAGATTTTGCTTCATTCTTTTGATATTGACTGTATTTAACATTGCCTTCTTTTCTTTTTGCATCTGACTGTACTTTATTTTGTTTGTTTAAATTTTACACAGATCGGTGTTCTGGATGTTATTTGAATTTAGTTTTTAATATCTAGTCTGACAAAACTTCCACATAACATTGTCATTTGCATTGAGATTGGTTGTAATAATAATTTTATACCTTTGTGTTTAACTAATTTAAAAATGTACCTTATTTGTCAGATTACAACTTCGAATATTTTCTATTATTTATTATAAAAATGTTTGAATTTTTGTATTTTTAATTCTATTGTTTTTTAACAGTTGTCTTGATAAAGTTCGAATCCACGAACGAAAATTCAACATTTTTGAATAAAGAACTTTCATTAAAAAACATGCCTTTTCATCTGCCTAAGACTATTTGAAGTAAACAGCGTTAACACTATTTATAATAGTTACCAGTACTCCGTTACTGTCTTCAAAATATTTTTAATAGTCCCCATTTCTGTTTATACAATAAGGTATTTTTAATTTTCAAATTACTCAAGGATTAATAAATATATAAAGATTTCAAAATACCACTTACTTTTGAAACACCCTATATTTATATCCGTTCGTAGGTTGAACGCGAGGCAAGACAGTAATTAAGGTTATTCAATAACAGACTACAGACATAATATTCTAACTGAAATATCAAGTTTGCAACTTAAATTATGTCGGTAAGTTGCATTGTAACGTATCTAAAACTAAAAGATAACGGTACATATAACTTATTGCACTATTGCCACGAAAAAAAAATTAAAATTTATCCAGGAACACAAAATATTGCTAATCACTGGTATGCATCTCACTACCGAAGATTACTTTTGCTCTACATACATATATGTATGTATACATACGCATGAACATTTGTACATTCATATAATATCCATGTTCCATTCTATTTTTCCGTGGTTATTGCGTCTATTATTCTCCATGACATACGATAATAGCGGCAGATTAACATAATGGTTTTGGCATTCCGAGAGGCTTTAACCAGAAGAACCGCATGAAATAGACGTAATTTTAAGTTATATGTGTGTGGGTTGGCGTGATGGATGAAATGAGATGAGAGCGATGCTGAATTTATGTGTATGGTAATGTTGTTTAATATTCAAATCACAAATCTGAGAAATGTACATATTCGTTTGATACAGAATGCCCTTTAAATGAGAAAATCTGCTGCTTGTTCCGTTACGATTTATATCGATTTGGTCAAGTCTAAATTAAAGTTGATAGTCGAGAACTGTATTATTAAAGCAATATGGAATTATGTTTGTAATATTCCAGATACACATATACATATATGTACATCTACTGTTCTATTCTTAAAGATGTGTAGCTAATGTATGTATAATAGAGTGTATGTAACTGGACAACTATATAGTTTGTGAATAGAAGATAATGACGTAAATAAAAGAGTGCAATATAAATGTTATCCGATAGCCAATTTATCAGATTTTGCCTTCTTTAAAATTCTTTCAAAAAATACATGCTGAAACGCCACAACAATTTGAAAAGCTCGTCAGTCGGGTACGACGCCTACCTGCATGAAGAGGAGATTATATGGCAAAATGCAATATTAAAATAGTAAAGAGGGCTCATAATACTATCATGTCTTCTTTGATAACACTCCCTAACGTAGACACAGTACTTGATAGGTGCCATACAAATAAATCATATGACTAAATTGAGCGCTACCTAAAATTTGCAGTTAAGGAGTATAAATTCTAATAGTGGGATATGGTATCTAGTTATATAACAACCTACTAAAACAGAGTCTCTGTGCAACAGCTAAATGTAAATAATCAGAAAAGGATATGTTTCCTTTTAGTGAAAGTGAGCCAAGCGACGAAGATGCACAAGACAGATAGCGGTAAACCTGTTAAGGTAAAACCCAGTACGTCCAGTAAGCAGGCCACAACAGCGGCAACCTCTATTTAGGCCTTAACCGCTACTAAGATGGTTGTGCTACTGGATGACTATCCAGAGGAAAGATTGTCAGAGAAACAACCTAAACCTCTGCAGGTGGCAATAATGGAGGAGCTATAGGAGTGCAAGCCACCAACCGCACCCCACTTGAAGAACAGCTACACGGAAAAAGTAGTAGTAGTAGTCAGTAGTAGTAGTCTTCACCTGTAGAAACGAGAGATCGAAAACATTGCCGATGAAGACTGTACCGAAACTTCAAGTGTGAGAAGGCGCTATCCTGAGAACTAAGAAAGATCTACAACTACTAATCCTTCTCAATTTCTGTTCCAGAGATTTAGCAGCCATGAGGTTGAAGTTTCTGCTTACCTCACGTATGATGCAACACCACCGCCAACGGATGAAATAGGAAACCTGGTGAGACAGTGTGAGGATTGTAACTTCATCATCATTAACTCACACAATATTGCATGGGGGAGCACCAACACAAATAGTAGAGGTGAGTCACTATTAGAATTCATTATCTCTCGTAATCTGGCGATTTTGAATGGGGGTAGTAAACCAACTTTCGTAACACAGAGTGCTGGAAATTGCGGAAGTCGACAAGACAGTCGAGAAGTACAAGAACCCACGAAGAACCCATTGGGCAAAGTACAAAGAGGAGCTAAGTAACAATATCGAACAAGTTAAAACTGTTATAAAAGATGAACTTGACATTGAGGCAGCCTGAGAGCAACTGCAAGAGGCCATAATAACCTCCTACAAAGCAAGTTCAGATAAAACGGAACTCTTCCAGACCAGTCAGCTGGCCACACGAGGAACTGTCACGACTGAGGCAGCAAGCACGCAAATTAGTCAACAAAGCGAAAAAACCAAAGAGTGGTCCGCCTATCGAGACTCACTCACTGCGTATAATAGGCACTAAGAACGGCCAAAATGTTGAATGTTGTATTTAATTTACTTTGTAGACTTCTAAAAATTTAAGTGAAGTGAACTGTGTTCCATTATCTGTCACTATTTTTTCGGGAATTCCATATCTTGCAAATGTCTCTCGCAATTTTTCAATTGTTATTTCTGTGGTAGTATGCTTCATTTCAAACACTTCTAGCCACTTGGTGAAAGCGTCTATTATAACTTAAAAAAAATTTTCGTTTAAAAGGTCCTAGAAAGTCTATGATGTGTATTCGTTGGTATGGTTTTGTTGCATTTTCCCATTGTATTAATTTTGCCTTCTCGGGTGGTCTTACAAGGTTCACATTGTTTTATCAATTTTTCTATTTGTGAATCTAAAGTAGGCCACCAAAAATAATTTCTAGCTAGATACTTCATTTCTGGCAAGCTTAAATGGGTGGAATATAGTCCTACAATTAATCTTCTTCTGTATCTCTTTGGAATTATCGCTCTAAAGCCCCACATTATCACTCCGCTTTCGATGTTTAACTCATTTCTTCTATTAGAATAGGCATTCAAATTTGGTTCAACTTTTTTAGGCCGTCCATTTTCGATATATGTATATAATAAATTTTGCTTAATTCTACGTCACGTTTTGTTTCTCTTTTTACCACATTCCGTTCTAATGGAATTCCTTCTTGTATGAAATAAAAACGATGTACTCCACTTCTTCGTTTTCATCCGCGTCTGTTACATCTAGAGGTAAACGTGATAATCCATTCAGTCCGGCATGTTTAAGAGTATAAAGCAAATCCCGACAAAAATATAGCCCATGCAAACGACCCGCTGCCATTTCAGGTATGCCTTTCTTCTCCAAATAGAGCCTACAATGGCTTATGGGCGGACAGCAATATCCATCTTCTATTCATCAAATATTGATAGAATTTCTTTATACGCCAAAATATAGCAAGAGTTTCTTTATGCATCATAGAATACCCCCTCTCTGCTTCTGGTTCTGCGTATCAGTCGACTGCGCAGCGCGTGCTCGCTATATCATTTACACGGTAGAAAGTTATATTTTGAATGGATTCGCAACTGTCGAGGAACTGATCTGATGGTTGAAAGAAACATGGTGACAACACAGGTTTATAGTTAGAGATTGAGAGGTGGCAAAAATAATGTTAAAGGACAATTTTTCTCTTACTCTCATAATCATAACAAGCCACCTGGATCAACGAGACGTTTCTGATTTACAGTCGTCAAAGGTAGGACAACTGTGCTGGTGAGATTGAAACTTAGAAACATGAACTGTATTCCAAAATCAATAACATTGAAACTTAGAAACATGAACTGTATTCCAAAATCAATATTGCATTCGTTACTAGTTAAAGCTTTTAAATCGTCTAAAACATAGGAAATTCCAGAATTTACAACAGATTTATGCAACATACTAAAAGTTAGCGCAAAAACAAATGTACTGTACCAGCAAAATAAAAAATGGATTTTGAGGCAATTACATCCACAATAATTGAAGTAGTTCCAGCTTATGTTCCCAGAAGAACTTATATGACAAAGAGTTTCTAAATTTAGTTAACAAATCTTGTGAGAACGAATATAAAATAAAGTAATTACAGGAATGTTTGTAATAGTAAAACGTCTATATCTATGTAGTAAGGAGTTAATGTAAATGGGGAATCTAATTCGTTTCTAAAATTGTAGAACTAAAAAGCAAAAATATACCTATTGTAATACATTGCAGAAAAAATTGAGGTAACTATAAAATATAAATATATTTTTTAAGTGAATGTAATTTAGTTACAAACGTTATAAATTTATAGATGATGTACTATGATAGGTACTGAGTAACAGAGCCTAACATTATTTTTTTTGAAAAACATATAATAAGGTATAGTTTTAGAAGAAAATTCATTTTTGATAAGCTTTCAGTCAAGTAAATAAAATAAGACTTAGGCGTATATACATAAGTAATTTGGTTCTGCTGTTTCTGTAGTTAGCTTATACCATTTTTTTCTTTAACTACGATATCGTTTGTTATTAGGAATTTGTCATATATTGTTTACTTGGACAAATGATGTTTTGAAAGCGTTTTGTTTTAGAAAAATTACCAGTTGCATGTTTCGCCACACCTGGAGCAAACACCATATCAATTGGCGAATGAATCGGTTAGAATAACATATGATATATTATAGTAAACGTAATTCAAGGCAATAGTTACTAAACAGCTATAGAAATCTAATTCACACTCACCCACAGGACACCAAATACTTAGATAATTGCCTAGCAATTATCCGAGAATTAGTGTTCTACTTCGGCACCAAGAGATCTAGTGAATATTTGAGCTATAGAAATATGCGGAACATGTAAAACAAATAGCACAACAAATCAGAATTCGTTTGATTTATTTTGTGTGAATGTCAAACAAAATACAGGTAAATTAAAAGATTTTCGCAATAATTACATATAATTGTAGTATTTCGGTATATCTTTCTCTGTCCACGCTTTGTTTACTTTTTCTAATACTCCCATGTCTCCCATAGCTTTTATAATTTTAGTTTGATCTGTTTCAAATGCTTTACAATTTTTAGCTTTTTCCTAGTTATACTATCATCTGGGTCTACTATCTAACTTCAAGTAATAGTTGCCTGAAAATGAATTTTATACAGTTCCATCAAATATAAATATTTGTGAAGTTTTCTTTTCAAAATAGCTGACTTGAAGTTACTGTAGGAAGACTGAACGTTAATTCAATTATTCTTATATAAAAATAACACTCTTCGAGTTCAATAGTTAATAGACGGAAGAAGGGAGAAACAAGGTAGGATCATACTCTATACTACTGTATGTCATGGATATAATTACCAAGAGACTATAATACAATGATAGTTATGGTGTTGTATGTGAATATGAGTCTGACTTTCAGATTACATTTTGTAGAATGTGTGTTTGTCTCCAGCAGTGTAATATCTAGTTTATTGTCGTTTCATTTCCTCACCAATACCGGCAAGTATTAATCAAGAACAAACAAGAAGCAAGCGCTGTAGCACAGGCTGCTGATGCGAAACGTTGGTACATACCAACGGTCTAATTAATATGTACTTCAACGTATCCGGCTGGCTTCTTTGGACATTTGGGTTCTGCCGTGGCTACTGAAAGCACCCGTAGCCTATTGTTGATATTAAGGAATTCTGGCGGTTTTACCAAACGGTAATATTTGCTATTATAAATCTAAATTTACTCTATGTGTACGTGTGTGTGTACGTAAATTACAGTGAGCTCGTACGGCATCTTGTACCCGCTTTGTAAATTGCCCAATACCTACATGTTAAATTAATAAATTTCAGCACATTCCGTAAAGAGAAATAGATAGAGAGACAAGAGAACGCAAGTAGATGGAAGGGCATTGTAAGATAGAGTTATCCAGTTTGTATATCGTTCAAATATTCATGTACATATGGGGCTGTTCATCATTTCTCAATCTATCTGCTTATGTAAGCATATATACAGGATGTATCACACACAGTTTAGTTAAAAGAGTTGATTAAAGCAAGTTGCTATAATTGCGATTTGAAACTTTGTAGATAATACTTTTGAGTATAATTGTTTTAGATTTCTGTTTCTTTGACTACACCGGCAGTGTGTAACAACTTCTACATTAGTTTATTGTGAATTAAATATATAATTTCATACAAAAATATTGACAACAGCAAACTATGAAAACAACTACATTTCTAAACCATTAATACATATTCAAACTTAAAGCTTTAAGTGATTATTGATTAACTATGTTGTTTCATATGCTGTGTTTTGAGCAGTAGAGTATCAGGCGATCAATAAAGATTCGAAGCTTTTATGAACGAAACATCAACACTTCATTATTTAAAAATGTCAACTTCTATTTGCTTCTATTACATAGTACCTATGTCCGTTATTGGCAAATTCAGTTATAATTCGTTGTACAAGTAATTCAGACAAGTTTGTATATATCTTATCCAATTCGTTGGGCTTGCTAAACGATGTATTAAGAAAGTGGTGTAACTCCCTAACTAAAGAGTATAGACTTATCATTTATCTAGGAGATTAAATCAAGTTCTCCTTTCTAAAGCTTTAGTAAAATGGTACCGGCATGTTATATAAGCTTTCACGTACAGGTTTGCGTATAATCGAAAACGATAACATGTACATTTACATTTCCGGAAATAAAGATATTTCTTACCATGGAAACCATTTAATATTGATGTATGTATGCATATATATTTTGTAAAGCATGTGCAGTAGAAAAAGTTTGAACGAAGTACGGAAATGGAATAAACAGAAACACATCTCGTATAAATTTTAAATCGCTTCTACATCTTTGCGGGAAACTAATGTTCCTTACATTACTTTTGTAAAATTACGCTCTTTAGATACTAGAATTTGGTTGCAGCAATAAATTCATGGATGTTGTGATCATCATCGTACATAACAACTAGAGAAAATTATATAAATATTGTGTATATATTATATAATAATAATAATAATAATTATTATTATTATTATTATTATTATTATTATTATTTTTTTTTTTACCCAGGAGGAATACGAACGGAGTGTGGGACTCCAGCACTATGCAATGTACTGTTTACCCACTAAAACCTCCTGCATTTCAAAAAATTCGGAACACACCCAGAACCGTCAGGAAGACATTACATCAGGTGTGACCGGCGCGGCGGGCTATCTAGCTCAGTCTCTTTGCCTTGCTCTTTCTGCCTCTATCTCCCTATCTGGGCGGCAGCTTTCTGTCTCCTCCTTTCCTCTTCTTCCTTTAGACTCATGATGGTAGTCGTGTGGATGATTTTCCAGTTTGCTGGCGTTTCCAACATTCTCGGGACT
>SMLS01062339.1:0-23325 GCA_004785975.1 Popillia japonica | reverse complement strand
AAAAAAAAAAAAAAAGGAAACGGGAAGAGCTATTGGGTTATCCACGAAAAAATCCGTATGGCGAAATTTGGTGTTATATCATCCATTATACGTCCGGTTGATACAACAACCGGGGCGAAGAGATAATTGAAATTAGAACCGATCGTGGAACATCTCAAGTCGGCGTTTGCTAGCCTTTGATATGGAGCCTGGTAGTAGATGAACTGCTGAATTCTTTGTGACCTGATACAGACGAGCCTTACACTAATGAATGGTGCCCATTGGTGGAGCTGTAGTGGTGGAGGGACTGGCATATAGGACACTCTACCAACTAACCAGGTTGGGGACTGACAGCTAGGCCATCTCTGGTGGGACTCCCCACTTTTCAGCTGGCAAGAAGGGAGAATGGAAATGAGAACTATCCACCTATTCCTTAAGAAAAATACCATTAAATTCTATACGAACGGTTCCAAAACAGATAAGGGAACAGGTGCAAGGGTATCATTATTAGCAGAGATTTATGCTCTTGCAAGATGTGCTCAACGGAATCTCAATTTTCTTCGGCAATCCATCACCCATATCGGCACTAAGTTCCAACATCTTCAGGGTGTAATTAATTTAGGAATGGATTCTACTCCACAGCGTGTATTTGAAATAAAAGTAAAAAAATATAAAAAATGATAAGATACAATTATGTAGAATATCAATCCAAAAAATTGTTCAATTACGACGCGAATGCCAAAAATAAAATCTCCCTTATAAATTGTAATATGCGCCGCCTATGAATCGAGAATATGTTTACCTCAATCGAAGTAACGCAAGACATCGCAAAAACAACTGTCAATATTATAAAAACTACGAAATAACGCTGATGTGTCAGTTTTTTAAAATATCTTTGAAGGAAGGGTTCAATAATATCAGTGTGATTACGTATGAAAATACTATCGGAGACTAATTAATAAAAGAACTTTTATTTTAAATATATCCAATCTATGGAATTACTTTATACAACGATTGAAAATCATTTAACTGTAGTAAAAGTAAAACTATTGTTGTGAAATAAAGAGTTTCTTAATTGCACTTTTTGTAATCGTAGTCGTATTTTCCTTTTTATTAAAGAATTGTTGGATCCATGCCTGCAACATTTATATACATTAAACATTCGAAAAAGACTGACTCTGATTGTGCGTTGCACACATGTTAAATATTGCCTATCGCTACACCTGCTCTGCGCTAGACATATTTGCTAAAACAGTGGCGCGACGAATATTTTATAAATATCTTTGTCATTTTTTTTCTCGCGTCTGGGGAGGAATTTGCGCAAAGTATTTTGGATTTGAGTTTAATAAAATAATATCTTTCCACTTTTCACAGTCTTTACTTTTATTTCAAATACACCCTGTATATGTCGTACACCTCCAATCCTACCTATTTCATAGTCCACCTTCCTAATCTATGAAGGTGAATTCGGAAATATGGTAAAATATGGCGCCACGCCAATGGACACCAATAGTGACCTATATTAATGCAGGAGAAGAAGAAGAATATAAATTTTATTCGATTCGTTTCGTCCATATGAAAAGATGATAATGATGCCGAAGTAGAATAACTAGGAAATGAGTTTGGATTTTGACACGATCAGTAACACTGCACACAGTTATGCAAATGCTACAGTTTAATAAAGATAGGTAGGTTGACTCGAACAAATTTTGGTTTAATGGGGTTGAAGCAAACGCTCATCCCTAAATATTCATAAAAATAAACCGTTATTATTTATTATTACTACAAGTCTTACATATACAAAGCGGTTTCTTGGCAGCATCTAACATGGGCAATAAATTGAACAACTATTCCAGAACAATAAGTCATATAACTAGCGCCAAAAATCTTTTTAGGTCACCGCATTTGTTTGCCGATCCCGTCCTAAGATCGATTTTTTAACGTTGACTCTCATAAAGTCCAAACGACACAGAATTGGTGAGTACACCACTTGCTGAGATGAAATATTGCTGCACGTGAGCAGAATCGAAGACACTGTGCGTACACCCAAAGAATATTTTAACACCTTAGCTGCCCTATCGTCGCCAGTTACTTCCGGCATGTTAAAAATAGATTTGGGACGATTTGTTTTCCTATTTGTTGAAATGTAATTGTGTTTCTAGGTTCCACTTTCAACATACCTATCTTATTTTTAGATTCGTTTCGTATAGGTACATTTGAATTTTTTATAGTGATAAAGTAGTTTTAGAACAGATCAATATCCAAACCACCAAGGTAAGGATATATTTCTTTATTATTTGTATTGATTACGTAATTATTTAATTTTGATTAAATATTAACGTTCCAGATACCACTAGAAATAATCTAGATCTACATAGATGCTGGTTCGGCGAAGTAAATGAGCTTATGTACTTACATGTACATATGTATATGCCATTAATATTGAATGTCATTAACATCAAATATGGCAGGCGAATCAAAGGCAAATGATATAATTTTTTGAACTTTTAAAACAACGAGCATATCTGATTCAGTGCTACTAAATACAGGAAATGTGATTTTGTAATTTGTATCTAAAAAAATAATTACAGAAAAATTTTCCGCTTTCCACCTACGCTGCAACAAAATCCTAATATGCAACAGTAGTTTAATAAAAGCTGTAATAAACTAGACCGTTTAATGAACAGGTATTTTCTCCGTCCCTACCTAACTTCACACGATATTTCACAGCGTAATCCTCCAACATCGCTGTTGCCCTATGTCGTAGTACCACTTTCTCTGGAGGGGCAAGGAAAAAAGTCGCAATCTACTTCTTCATTGTATAGATATAGAATATGAAATTTATAAGTCGTAAATTGCGAAGTTAGTCTGAAACTCCGCTTCCGAACTTATAAATTTAAAACTGCGAGTTCGGGGATTACGAGCAGGATAGTATAAGGTTGTGCGGTTTCCTTGAGTTATGCTTTTTGTTAATGTTATTATTCGGTTATTTGCTCCCGTAATGGCTCTAGCCTCAAACGCAATTAAGACGGGAGTTCGGAAGGATTTTACCGAGAAGAACGCTTTATTGGTTAGCTTGTATTTACTTAGATAGTCGTGCGAGGGGGATTTTCCAATTTAAAGGAAATTGGTAGGAAGAAGCACTAATTTTAGGACGACCAAGAATGCATATATACGACAAAGCTAAATAGTCTAAAAAAATACATAGATGTTACCATAGATGTTATTGACAATCTCATATGAATACGAGAATATCAAGCGCATAAAGATAACGACTCTGCATATAACCTTTAAAAAATTGACGTTTTTAAAACTATTCAAGGTTGTTCTAGTTTTACGTCAGATCTCAAAGTTTTCCAAAAAATACTCAAAAAGACAGGGAAATCCGGTTTTAGCTGACCAGTTCCTGTTCAGAATTGTAAAAATTGCTCTAGCTGTTTTATATATTGTTCTAAAATTTTTGAATGAAACTTTAAATTGTTTAAATATCACAACCAGCCTCTTTGTCTAAAGCAACATAAAGACTAGTAAAAAAAGACCGAATTCTAGTTTAATTAAGCTGATTTTGTTCATACAGTACACTCGCGATTATGTGAACACCGCTTTTTGTGAACCCCGAGTTATGTGAACAGTAAAATTTTTGTATTGACCTCCGTGTTATGTGAAGAGCACAGGTCTCGCGGCATTCGATTATGTGAACTGCTCAATACGTATACACATATACAATATGTTTACGGCCACTCCAGTCACCTAAGAAACAGACAGACAACGTATTGTGTATAGGTATGTTGTTCCTCTCTTTCTCAGACTGGGGTCGCCGTAAACATACGGTATATCAAACGTAAACGAGGAAAGTGTTTAATCCTAACGGTGAAAAACAAAATTCTAGAGGACATTGAAAAGGGAAGCAGTGTGATTTAGCAATAAAATATAACGTAGCAAAATCTAGAATATGTGCGTTGAAAAAGGGCAAGTCAGTAATTCGAAAAACAGTGAAAAACTCTGCGTGTGAACTTGGAAACCGTAAAACCTTAAAATTGTCATGTTACTATGACAATGAAATGGAAAGAAAACTATACAAATGATTTTTGCAACAGCGTGACAAACATGTGCCAGTATCCGGAGATATCATGAAGCAAGAAACGAAGAAATTGTACTTCAAAGTTTAGGTAGAGCTATTTTTACCATGTTTTTACCACCTAATGTGACACCCTTAATACAGTCGATGGACCAAAACGTAATTTGGCTTACTAAACTTGCCTACAGGAAAAGTTTATTGGCATCTATAGTAAAGAAAAATTCTACGTTCTAGACGTTACTTTGAAAGATGTTTTTATACATTTAGCAGATGCCTGGAAGACTGCAAGTCCAAAAGTCATTGAAAAGTGCTGGAAAAATCTCCTAAACTACAACCCAGAAGACGAGGAACTGTTGCCATATTCACAGCATATTAACAAGAAAGGCTTTTACGACAAAAGTCGATTATGTCTTCCACGACAGAAGGGATCCAACAGCTATTGGGAAATGTAGGTGTTTTGTCTATATGCGTATATTTCATACAAATTTCTATTGTGCTGAAATCTATTACAAAAATGTAGGTTTTGGGCTGAAACGATGACATTCCATCTGCTGCCGATATACAACCTGAGTCTGATGAAAATGAAAAAGATCAAGGACCATTTGCAGCAAATCGAAAAGTACTTCAATGATTACAGAAAGTCTGGATGATGTCATCAAGTGGGTGCCCACTATTGATGACACAAATTTGTCTGAACTCACTGTCCTAAGAAGATTCCAACAAAAGGCTGCGGACATTCACATGGGGGAAAAATTAACGCAAAAGTAAAACATTACGAACTTCTTTTTAGAAGAGTAATGTAATGAACGCATACAATATGTAATAAATGTTTTCTAAATGATTTCTTGTTAGATCCCCATTATGTGAACAATTCGATTTTGTGAACAGCCTCGGTTTTAATTAGTTCACATAATCACGAGTCTACTGTATTTGGACAACCAAAATAGAGTAAATTGCAAAAGGTATTTCGGAGCGTTTTAGTTCTTCCGGAATTTCGAAATCAAAACTTGAATCCTTGCTGGAATATGAATTAACTGCTCCCAATTTCATTGATCAAATTTTACATTTTTCCAAAGATTATTAAAACTTTATCAAATAAAAAACAGGAAAACCCAGACTGCTTGTTTTTAGAATTGTGGCTTTTTCTGAATCTTTAAAACTACATAATTCATGTTTCTCTAGTTGCTCCAAAATTTCATATTCAAAATTTTCAGTTCAGGTTTTACAGATATGGTGAATTATACAAGTTGATCCATGGTTTTCTAGTTGTTCCAGTTATCGTTTTCAGCTTTCTTCTTCTGTTTGTGCACGTTTTTGTAAAATTAAAACTTTAAAAGTTGTTCTACTTTAATATTAATCCGCGAAATTTTGTTGGATATCTCAAAATGAAACCTTATGGGGATACTCTGGTTTATTACAAGTTTGGAATTTGGAAATTTTGTACTATTATTTTGTTGTCTATTCGTGTAGTCGTTCTAAACGTAAATTATTTCAGTTGGTAAACATTGTTCCTCGATTTTCCGATTGGCTTTCCATTTCTTAAAGTTGAGCTTTCGAGTTGCTCCGGATTGAAGGAAACATTGCAAAACCCAGTGTTACTCACTTTACTAGCATGGCTTTTTCCAAATTCCAAAAAGAAACGCAGTAATTTAAAATTTATGTTTTGCCCTGGTTGGGCCAGCATTTCGGAAGCAAAAGTTGAAAAATTCAAAACAAAACTAAGCTAGGTTTCTATTTTCGCCCTTATATGAAGAGTGTTCATAAAACTATCCAGTATGTGCAAGTATGTACCTACATATAATCCATAACGTTTATGGTTTGAATAGCACTTCGTTTAATTTAAATGTCCACCTCGGCTTCGTGTACACGAGTGTATTCGACGAATCCACTTCTCAACGACTTTGTGCAATAAATCGGACGCAATCTCACAAATGCAGCGTTCAATCTTAAATCTCAAAGCATGAAGTGTTCGTGGCCTGTTTGCATAAACCTTAGATTATAAATAACCCCACAAAAAGTAATCTAAAGGAGACAAATCACAGCTTCTTGGAGGCCAGGAATCAGTTAAATTCCTTAAAATTATCCTTTCTCCAAACTTTGCTTGCAGTGTGGCGATAGTTTCATGACTAGTGTGACATCTAGTCCGTCTTGCTGGAACCACATATCTTCTAACTCAGCGGATCCAAATTTGACCATAAACAATTTGTCAACATCTGTCGGTATCGTTCACCATTTGTAACTGAATCTCCAAACTCATTTTGGAAAAAAGTTGCCCAACGGTACCACCATACCATAAATCACACCATACAGTTACCTTCAGAGGATGCATAGGTATCTAGTGAATCGATTGTGGATTGTTTTCACACCAAAAACGGCAATTATGCTTATTTACATAGCCACTTAACCAAAAATGAGCTTCATCTGAGAAGATCATTTTTCCCGCAAAATTTCGATCCCTTTAAAGTCGTTGTAAATTCCAAGCAGCAACTTCGCGGCGCCGACGGTGGTCCAGTGGCTTAAGTTCTTGTGTCAAAACAATCTTTAAATCTTTTTGCAAAATTCGCCAAGTTGTTTTTTTTAAGTCCTAACTCTTGAGCACGACGAGGAATTGATAAATTTGGATCTTCTGCAACACTAGCTCTTACAACAGCAATAATCTCAACAGTTCTGCCATTTCGGCATCTTACTGGTGTTTTACATCGTTAAGAGTAAAATTACTTCCAAATTTCTCAACGATGCGAACGAATGACAAGCACAGAAGGGCGATTATTTAGACCAAAGTTTTCGCACGAGGGCGCGAAATGTGTTCACATAAGAACGACGATTTTCGTAAAATTTTTGGACAATTCCCAAACGCTTCTGGAGCGAGTATTTACATAGCCATAATAAATTGTTAGAGTTTAGTGAACATAAATGACAACTAGTGACATGCATAACTTTATTACCATGGTTACTATATCTTTTCAAACATCAACAACATAGTTACCGCGTTCGGTATTATAATCTAGATACCTAGCGATTTTTGGCCACGTGATTGTAGAGAAAACGTAGGAATCGCCAATAAACGAACGCAAGAGCAACGTCACAAAAGTAAATTAACCTAACTCTTGTCTTTGAGCTGTCATCGTTTATGTTTGAATGAATAGAGTATAATAATTTATTATACTCTTTATATTAACTGTTTTATTAACTGTTATTTTATTATATATTATATATTATTTATTTTTATTATATATTATTATACCTATATATTATTAAAATAGTGTTTTTTATTTCTTATTGTTGAGTGTTTTTTTTTCTATAGCTGTTGTCAGCCGTTCTAATAGATCTAAGTAACGATCCTGTCTAGCCGTTTCTTCCCTATGTCGTCGCTCCATAGTATTTTCAGTACGTTTTCTCTTTGTCATAAAGTTAGAATTAAATTTACAACCTACTTCACTGTTAGTGTCACTACTGTTCTGTTCTGCCAAAATATCGGTCTTCTGATCTAAAATAATCAACATACATACATATTTAGAAAACAAAAAAAAACTTATTGTACTGCAATTTACGATTAATAATAACTTTGAAAAACCTCACTAGATGCTGACCTTTAGTGTTATTCTTACTTGTACCCTTTACAATAAGCTCTGCTTTACTGGAACATGTAGCTACTGCGTGAATTTCCGGCTTTGAATAAAGAATTTCCTCTATTACATCATAATATTTCCATATTTTGATATTCTTGCCTGACTACTCATTATGTTTTTTTACTTGTTTATACATATTCTTGAGCCCTTTAAACTTTGTATCGCACTATTGATACGTATACAACGGGTTACATTTTTCTGATACATAATTTTTTGACAATTTTAGCCCATATATACTTTGTCACACCTGATTCAAATTCTTTGTCATACTTTTGGCATAAGCTTATCATTAATTTTATGGCTTGATCATTCCAAATTTTAGTATTAGCTGAAAAAATTTAAGCTTCAAATATATGATTGATTACATATTGATTATTAGTGAAAACATATAGGTCGGACAAGAGTAACCATTCATAGGAAAAAAAACCATTTACCCGTAGTGGTTAATTCTGTTTCTGGATCATTGTCAAAACTTGTATTGCTTACTGAGGTTTCTTGTAAATCACAGTTATTGAAATTTTTCGAAGCGCTTGTAAGTGTACTATCACTATGTCATATCATATGTTATATGCGGCCATAAAATTGTTTTCTTTCTCTTTGTTTTTGTAACAGCCACCTTGCCAGAGCAAAATCTAGAAGTATTCGTTAGAGTAATATAGCAAGAACGTAATGATCTTCAAAGTACTTAATAGTTTTATACTTACTTCCTCGTGAGACAATTTCCTCGTAAACATCATCTTCAAGGTTTAACTTGTAAATGATTTCTGATCAAATATTCCAATTTCCTTAATTTTAACAAAATGTTTTCAACGACGTAACCTGAAAATCGGAAAATATAAACACGCTCAAGCTTAAAACATAACCTTAAGGCCGCTTTACAGTTTTTCTTGCGCGCAATAGAAATTGCACGCAATTTAAGTTTTACACGGTTTTAACACTGCTTTACAGTTAGCAATTCTATGCGCAATACCAAGAAAGAATAGCAGAATTGAGTCTTGCGTGCAATAAAAATAGAACTGGTGCAATTCAATGCGAGAAGAATTACACTCAGCTGATCTAAATTGATTGAACGCGCATGCGTACAATTTCTAATGCATGCAATTTTTATTGCACGCAAGAGAAATTGCGAACTGTAAAGCTGTCTGCATTTGTACATTAATCACAATCGTGTTTTAAATACTCCAAATCGAGCTTATCGGATGTTTACAAACTTAATATCCGAACGACTACGATTTACCTCCCCTACCATCCGAATCTAATGCACGAACGATTTAGACAGACCGGAGTGGGTTAGCCATTATATCATTAATCGCCACTATTTAGCAAAATATGCCAAATTGACACCTAAACTTTTTATACAATGTAGAACAAACCTAGAAACAGCTTTAACGGATTTGAGTGAGATAAGAGATTTTCTCAATTACTTCATAAAATACACAATGTAGAAGACTAAATCTCTGAAACAGTGTTCAAAATAACTTGACAAAGACAATGGGATGTTGAGAAGTTTTATCATCATTTTTTGAACTGTGGAATCTGTTACAATCAAAATTTTTGAAGATCCTATATCAAATCTCGGAAATGCCCTGAATTTTTCCACTAAAAAATGGTCTGTGTGGTCTGCGCAGGTGCTACAAAATCTATTAAAAATGCACAAAACATTTTGACTCTTACTGTGCTTTGCACCAACACTAAGACAGACAATAAAGTTTATCAATTTTCGAAGTGCTCCATACATAATAGAGTTTAGAATTTTAGTTTAATATCATGCAATGAGCAACGTGAATTTACAAAGTTGTAATATCTTCTGTAGATGTATATTTCTCCAGCCAAACAGATGCTGAAAATTAATTCAATACCTAAACGGTAGAACGTTTTACTTTATTCCCGTAATGGGTAATAATTTTCTTCAGCCGAGGTATCTCCTCAAATATATATATACATATTCCATCGCGTTATCTAACCGCCGCATATTTATTGCCCACAATATACATCTAAGCGCAATCTGCCTCTGACACAATCTCTTAGTAATCTTGTCGCGTCCTAATTACTTTTCGCCCGATCTGATTTTGTTTCACTTGTTAGTATTCATAGAATGTACACACGAAGCTTTTAGCTCTAGGGGATTTCAGCCTGCCTTCCGCGAAGGAGGTTAATACCGAACGAATAACGCTAACACTGTTATAAAGTTTTATCGGAAAAACAACAAAAAAAAGTCTGTGGTAATTAATTAAGTTGGTAAAATTGAAAGTATCTCAGTGGAGTATGAAATAGAAGGAAAAAAATGAACGAAATATATTTAGTTTTGTTTTAAAACTACCTCATATTTATACCTTTTTATACCGAGACCGAAACGTTTATCTAATCCCTACATTCGTAAATTTTGTACCGACGACGTGAGTAGCCGAAACGTTGAAGGATCGTGTAATAATAAGTACGGATACGGTGGACTAACCTACTAGACCGTGGGTCGCTTACAAATTACCTCTTGTCCTTACGATGTAGTGCCCTGCTTCTTTTCTGACCCACAGCTGTGTCCTTCCTCGTTTTTATTCATGCAGAAAAGATTTAGATTGAGGTGATGCCCGGCCCACGGTCGAAAAACGTAAATCAGTCAATAGGAAAGATAAATAGTAGATAAGGTTGGATGTAGGAGGGATCAGTGATTTTCGGGAATTTTTCTTTGCGACTCGAGGTTTTTATTAAAGAAAGAATGCCGCTTTAAGTCTAATAAATTCTCATAAAAATAGTGGAATTGGAGTTTCTAGAAAATTAGATGTGAACGTGAATCATAAAATTGTGAAGTGCTTCATCTTACTTGAACTTTTGACTTTGTCTTGTCGATTTGATGTGATATCCCGCATGTGTAGTGCGTGGATTGTTTTAAAGGATTTTTCATCTGAATACACATTCAGGCAGGTGTCCCTCATGCCGTTTTGTTGGCGCCCGCACTGATTTTTTTTTTGGTATACAATACGAACTCAATTTTAATTTTTTTTTTTTTTTTTGGTCAAAATATTATTCTCCAGTTTAAATACATTTTTTCTAGCTTCGTCTAGTACCTACTTGTGCTGCTTGCTTTAATGATTGATTCATCATTAAACAACATTTTTTCAACTAAGACTTCAATTTGGGATATAGAGAGAAATGGTACGGGGCCAAATCAATGATGAATAGGATCGATGATCCAATACAGATTTGGTTTCGAATCAAACATGAAGGAGCAATAAGTGAGCTTTGACTCGATGTATTGTGCAACAAAAACCAGATCTTTGGGCCAGGATATTCACTCCATTAGAGGCTTTTGAATTTTGAGATAATATTTGCCAATAAAATTGTTTGGAGGTTTCCACGTTTTGTTAGCCGTAACAATTGATTTCAAAAAGTTTGAATCTTTTCTGTCAAAGTACGTAGAACAAGTTTTGCAAAAACCTTTGTTTTGTCCAACTCCTAGAGAAGAATGGATCGGATCGTTATAGTGTTTAACATCTCTTCCATCATTTTCAGTGAACATGGTGATCATTTGCTTGTAGCGTAGTGCCTAGTACGCTCGCTTCATAGGCCGGCGGTGCTAGGTTCGAACCACGATGTTCTTTCTGAATTTGGTTTTCTGTAATTTCCCAGATTCCATAGCAAATGGGGAAAGGAAAGTAATAATAACTCATAGCCAGCCGATGTCCCCTCTAATTGGTACAATCTGTTGGAGGATGTGAAGCCAATATCGCAATTATTATTATTTGCACTAAAATCACGTACTTTTTTTTGGTAATTTCTGGTACCCTAACTAAAAATGGCGTTTCCTTCACACTTCTCGCAGAAGAGGTTTAGACAACAGAAAAACGTTTCCTGTATCAACCGAAATGTTTCAGATGAATTTTCATCAAGTTTTCCGTGAAAATGCATTTATCAACCGTTTGAAATGAATTGGATATTACCGGCAAGAAAAGGGTCAGTCTAATGATATTTAGGATATCACTTTCGACACAAAATTGGCATTTAGGGACAAGATTTGTTCTGGTTTCGAGCATGTTCTGCAAGCGCTTGTTAGGTTCTATTTACACGGCTTTTCTTTAGAAAAAAAAACTTGACCTATGGTACCTCGATCTCAAAGTCGCAAGTAAAATTTTAGCAAGGGCTCGAAGATCCTCCTCCATACTGGACAGATTATTTCTATAGCATCGTATTACTGAAGTCCTTTGTCACAAAAAGAATTCTGAAAGTGTGTTTAAACGGTATATAGTCTACACCCATTCGTAGTTTTCAAAATTTACTATAGTATACGAGTCATTTTCGATCTTTATATTGGGGATTTCACTGGTTATTGAAGATAGAGAACAAAATTAAAATTCGCCAAGTTTAAAAAAATCAACCTATGACAGAAGACATTCGAAAGTTTTTGAAAAAACGAAAGAGAATGATTTTCTACTTTCAATCTTTGCATCTTTTCTTGGGGAGAAAATCTAATGGCAAACCAGAAATTTCTAGTAGAACTACACCGAATCAAAAGCAAGTCGACTTTGACTACGCCCCAGTCTTTCCCTTTCCCCGAAATGCACGTTTGTTTTAAGGAAAGGATCGTGTTGAAAATGTCGAGGCTGTTGTCGATTCGGCGTGGTTCTATCACAAGTTTTGATCAAGGTCTGATACAATATGGCAGTTGCCGTTTTGGATACAATGGCACATGTTTTATATGTGTCCTTAGAAGAATATCATTAGCATCTGTCAGCGTGTTACACATGAATTCAGAAACAAATTCTTTCCAATTTGGTCCAAGAATCTTAGCAAATTAGAAAATTCTGTTAGTGACACCATAACTAGAACACGTCAGTTAACTAGATATATACAGATGCACTAATACAAAATGTAAGGTTTTCAATTATGTACATGCATAGCAAGTAATGCAATTGTATAACACACCCAATACAGCATTCACGTTGCATTTCCGTGTAAACGATATCTACCTATAGGTATTGTGTGTAGTGCGCTGCCGAATTCGTGAGCTCGAACGGTATCAATAGAGTCAAGTTACGTCTCGTAATGAATAGAATGCTAATTTAAATTCAAGTCTCATAGTGTTTTCTGGGTTCATTGAAACTTTTTGTGCGTGTGTGTATATATGCGGTGCTATCCAGTATATGTCATTCGTGTCACAGCCAGCTCGTGCCCGGTTCGGTAAACGGTTGGGGGTCCTATATTTCGCACATTTCTTATTGTGTTGGCATGCTCTCCATTTCGATAAACCTTTTCGTTTTAGGATTCTACGGTGTTCATTGTACCCGAGGCTTTATATCCAGCGAGCGCTTACTTGTTATTCGTACGCCTTTTATTTTGGTAATACTGAAAGAATGGAGCTTTTGTTTATGTGTTGGGACTGGTGCGAGCAAATATTGACCTAGGAATGTTGCAATGTTTAAATTTATTTCGGGATCTATCTGATGTTTACTTACGAACGTTTTGTACATAATGAAAGTTGCAGGTATTCTCGGAGAATATTCTTTCTTGAACTAACTAATAACTACGAAAAACAGCAAGTTTGAAACATACTCTATTTAGCATGCAGCTATCAATGTTGTATTTAGTGGATAGCTATGGCAAGTTCGAAGAGAGACCAGGTACGGAGGGACTTCACTGCTCCTGACGACTGGTTCACGGACGGATCTAAATCCAGTAGGGGTACAGGAGCCGGCATTTGCGGTCCTAACCCAGAACAGCGGATATCGCTAAGCCTGGGTAAGGACTCTACAGTTTTCCAAACATGAGGACATTAAGGGGAATACAATAGCTGACGAATTAGCCAGGAAGGGCTCTGAGAAGCACTTCAAAGGACCAGAGCCCGCATGCGGTATCACTAAGGATTCCGCTATGAGGGAGATCTGGTCCTGGTTAGAGAGAGAGAAATTAAGAAATGGAGGTCGACTGCAGATCAACTCCATACTAAATAGGGGACGGGGATGCTAAGTTCTCTGATAACCTACTAGGACGCAGTAAAAAGGAAATTAAGATCATCACTGGGTTGGTGACCGGACATTGCCTCCTAAGAAAGCATCTATACAACACAGGTCGAGTAAACGAACCATGGTGTAGAAGATGCGAAGTGCAGGAGGAAACGGGTCTACATGTAATCTGCTCATGCGAGGAACTGAGGGAACTCAGGCGGAAATATTTCGGGGAGGACTTACTTGAGCCCTCGAAGGTTCTCAAGCTTCCACTGAGCAGGATACTGGGGTTCATAGAGGATACTAAGATGCTTGAGTGGAAGTGAGAGATCTGATAGGGTTGGTACAATGAGCATGTAGCTCAAGTGCCCAGACAGCAAGGTGTCTACCCAATTGGTAATGAATGATGAATGAATGAAGCTATGGTAAGTTTGTGGCGGTTACCAGATTCAACGCTTTAATTTTTTTTGGACACAACTCCCAAACCTTCATAAATTTCAAGAAATAAGAATATGCCAAAAACTTTTATTCATCATCAACAATTTCAAGTCTTGTGCATAAGCATAGAACGTAGTAATTTGTCAGATCTGAAAACTATCCATGTTCTTGATTTTCAAATGGTTCCAGGCCTGTATCAAAGCCAACGTCTTCATGCCGTTGATACATCTTCCAATAAACGCGTATGGAAGATAGTCCAATCTTCTTATTTTTCGGCCATATTTGAAGTTTTTTCGTTTCGCTATTCCTATCGTGGGCATACTTATGTAGAACTACACCGAAAATATAGATATTTAAGTATGGTTATGTTTTTATTACTCGAATGTAATAGCTATAGTTTCTCCCAATAGGCATATTTTTCAATCGCTTGTGGAAGATTCAACTTGAAGTCAAATCAAGAAATTTCATATATTCTGCAAATCGGACTTAATCAATCTAAAAAAAGTGTAGTTGCGTTCTGCATGTGTAAACATAAACTTTCAATGCTTGTGCCACCAATTGAAGATAGAAGCTACTTTATTTCGACGCCAATAACAATAGAAAAGCTTACGCTCTGGATGTGTCTACGAAATAATGTATCTATAATCACAAATCGGCCAAAATTTCCTACACTAACTGGTTTGCCCAGCAATAACGGATTGCATCAAATTAATTGCAGAAAATCTGTTAGATCAATGACTAATGCCATTGTAATCTTGACCTTAAGAGGTAGCCTCTCCAGGTCAAAACCACCAACCTGCGTCACTCTTTGCACTTACTTCTTGGCCCAACTGGTTGCGAATAGTTCGGGTGGGGCTATCTTCAATTTCCTATTTCTTGACGTGGCACAGATTTTTAGAAAAAGAGCTTTTATCACGAAACGAAAAACTACGGCAACGAATCTATTGACGACACTACTGGCGAAATGGTGAAACATTTCTAGAGACCAATATCTATGTAAAAATCCATAGAACTCCCCATGAGAGCCGAAATGTACTCCGACGCCTTGTATTAGTCTCGACGAATATCATCTTGACTATATTTCCCAAATCCAACTTATTAATATAGGATGTTCTAAAGTGCAAACATATTTTTCTTTATCCTACTTATCTGGAAATTTGTCGTTAATTCCAAGGGAAGAAGACGTCCTCTTATTAGTTCTAGAATAGTAACCACAATGGCTTCCAGAAATGAGGTGAAAAAGTACATTTCTTAGGGCGGTACTAAAAGCAGGATCATCACCTGATGTTTTCCTAAATTGCGTCAAGTCCTCACGTACTGACCGGAAAAAGTCCACCAAAACATCTTTTCGGAAAAAAGCATAATTTGTTGATTTTTTTGTTTAATGATGCGCATTTATATGCCAGAGGTAGCTGCTTGCCATTATGATAGCCGTTACGCTAATCGAGCATATACCACCAGTGAACTCCATACGTGCTCGTTTGAGTTATTTCAATATGGGAAGATTTGAGACAAAGATATCATTAAAACATGTCTAAACTGGCAGATGAGGGTAACTAAGGAGACTTATGTATATTAGACAAGAACCACTATTTGACGAGACGAAATCTACTTTTAGAAGTGAACTGTACGACTGACTGTGCAGAAGACGATGACTAAACTGGACTACCATACGTAGACTAACTCAGAAAAACAGATTGCTCAAGAACAAAGTCTTCATAATATTACACCGCAGGATCCCCAAACTTCACTTTGGACAAGTTGCTAACCATGAACACAAAGAACATTTCCAAAACTCCCTACAATAAAGAATGTCGCTATTTCGCATTACACGTACATATATTTTAGAACTGTCATGTTTACATTACCTTAGCAAAAAGTAACGCCTATCTCTTAGATATCCTTAAAGAGATACGTTTCGCAAACCATCAGCGTTTCCGCTTAATTAATTTTTTGGAAGACTTTCCAGCTTCTACACTAAATTCTCCCAATGATCTTATCTCTTTTTACTTTTTACTCTTTAAGGAAAATACGGCCCCGGGAAACGTATACGCAAGTAAACTCATGAATTTTCTTCTCGAGCCGACGTTCCTAAAACGCCTTCTCCCTTTCTCTAACTTAATAACAAGGGGGCGGGTAGGAAAAAAAACTCCTCTGGAGGCCAAAGCGAGGTACCGAGATCCGACAAAACAAGTAGCTTTTACGAGTTAATTCTAGATGATGTATCGCGTCTACAGGATGGGTAAGATGCGTTACTCATTGTCGTACATTAAGCTCAAGATGACGTAGAAGAAGAAGGAGTTTTTCTTCGTTCGCTCGCGAAGAAGAATTCGTTAAAAGTGTGACCCACTTTCATGGACAAAACGCCGCTAATGAATGACGATATAGAAGTGAAAAAAAAAACGGAGCGAAAAAATTGTCGCTCGCCGGGCAGTTTACTCCGAGTTTAGTAAGCTCAACTAACTTTTTCAATTTATCCTACGTATACACTTACTTCTTTTTTATATTAAATTTTATCCGTTCTGTCGTCTTTTTTGCCTTCACTTAACACGAATCTGATCTATCCTCTTCGTGTGTTTCGTGGGAATAATTTGTTTTTTTTGTTTTATGAAAAAAAGTAGAAGATTATTTTCAAGTGTTTTTCTAAAGCTTAAACACAATTAGAGCTTGTTTAGAGCGGACTGAAGTTTTGGTGGAGATTGCAAAATACTGCCATCACCAATGTGGGCATAAAAGAGAAGCTCCAAAAGGGGAAATAACACTCAGATCTATATCCAAGTCATCGTAGTGGCTTGCCCCCAGAAGGTTTTCGTCCCGAACAGCATACTCCTTTTTGGGGATATATTGAAAATTGTATTACTTCATGAAAGTATACTAAATTAATAATCAAATATTAGATAATCGAACCACACTTTATTCTCGAACCTCAGTTTTTACATAAATAATTCCTAACAATGCTGGGGTAATTTATTTTGCAGTAAGACCTATACTACTATTTAGCACAGCAAATATTAAGGTAATTAAGCCTGTAGGGCAGTAGATATACACACTATAGGAATTATATATTAACAATAGAGCGCTGAAGTCGTGCTAAAGGTGGCAGAAGCCTTTATAGAATGAACAAAGGGCTATATAACAAGTTAATTAAGTTAATGTTACTGTAATGAAGGCATAATAACACACATTGTATGTATATATTTTTATACAAGCGAATATTGTAGTCATAATAGAAGTGAGGTATTGTCAACATAGAGACTTTATCTGTATTACACATATTTTATTATAATCTAAAACATTTTAATATGGAACATCAATCTACTGTCATAATTCATTATTAATCTGTTCAGAAAATAAGTATTGGAGTACTCATTAAAACTATTTTAATTGCCACTTACAATTAGCACATAACACATCACAATGCGAATATTTTTAAAATTGCGGACATGAATTTGTTTTGCATGTTTATACCTATTGTAAATTCCTACATTTTTATATCATGTACGTACATTGTTTGCGTTTATTTCTACGAAGTAAAGTACTGGCTGTAAAAATGAAATCCGCAATATTGGTAGAAACATCGTCAGAAAATTCAAGTATGTGGTGAATATCTTGTACTCGTGCACGTAGCTTAGCCGCAGCTTACATTTTCACAAGTATATTATTGAATAAACCCATAAACTACATACGTAATGGATAAACGTGGAAACATTCGCACATTATCTCGAAATTTATCGCCAATGAACTGAATTTACTTTTACGACTTTATTGAGTTAATCTTCGTAAATATTACGTGTTTTTTTTTGTAAGTTGGGAACATTGTCGTATTTTACCATGATCTTCATAAAAATTGAGATGATGTTTTGCAGTTCCATAGTTTGCAAAAAATTGCATACAATAATTGAAACTGAGAAAGATACCTTTCAAGATGTAACTGCCAGAAATTGTGAGCTATCATGGAACAGAAATATATTAACATTTATAATTAACGAACGTAAGTAAGTAACGAAAAAATCGATTTTATAAATTTACAGCTCTCAGAAGTGTACAATCATAAGTGTCAAAGGGTGGTTGCTGTAATAAGACGACCGATCTTTAATGTGAAAGAACCACATATTCGGTGATCAAATGCTGGCGCTGGTATTTGGAGCACACCACTAGAATCAATGTTGGTTACATTGTCACAAAGCTTACAAAAACAACAAAAATACACACAGCAAAAGCTGTAGTGGTAATTCGATGAACAGATACAGCTTGGAAGCCTTATCACAATTAAAACAGATCTATTTTATAATTGCGCAGTACCCAGAAATATTTCAGCTGTCACATGTTAAAGTAATAATAAATATGTATTTTCTTTACAGCATGAGCAGTAAATATGTTGTCAAAATTAGAACAAGACTAGAAATAATAAATTTGGCAGCTGTCAAAAATATATGCATATTTGCGTAACTCAAATATACACGAAAAGAGGAACAGCATACTACAAACTTAATGAAATTTGACATACACAGTCTGTGTCAAAGTAAATAAGATTTTTGAAAATAATGATTTTTTCGGCAAGATTGATTGATTTTAGTCAAAATAGTCCCATTCCGCTTTGGTACGCTGATTTGTTCGATTTAATAGCATTTCAAATGAGGATTTTAGGTCGTTGGCTGGCATGGCTCTGACAATGTTGGTACCGAGATTTTTAGTTGCCGCCTCGTTTTTTGGCCTCCATTCAGAACTTTGACGCCGTGTTTCCGAATTATATTGTAAACACCACGCTGTCTTACTAGTAGCAATGTGGTAAAGGAAGTTTTCGTCGTGTTTGGCTTCTTTAACGATGTCCTTGCAATATTGAATTCGGCATAAAGTGAGCACACACCTTCCGATAGCTCAGATGCTAGGTCAAAATAGGATAGAACGAATCCTTCGATATTTCCAATTCCATTTCCTTCTACGCACGGCAGAATTTTGAGAAAATCGTGCATGATCCAGAAAATATGTATGTGATTAATACTAAAACGTTGAGGTGCAGTTACACAGCAAACAGATGATGGGGAAAGCATACCAGCATTAAGAAGAAGATGTACTGGCTCTTAACCGAGTACACCGTAGAAAAGTGACAGGTCTACTAACAGGACACGGCTGGCTAAGGGAATACTTGTACAGAGTTAGCATCTCTAAAGATGAATCTATTTTCAGACTATGCAATAAGGAGGAAGCAGCCTATCTTGCCAAATTCTACGCCAATATTCTAACTATTGGAACTAATAAGGCACCGATTTTCAGCTCATAAACGTATTTTGTTCATTACATTTTTAAAGTACTTAGTTATTTTTATCGTAAGACAGCTGTCAAAAGTAATTTAACCGTATTTTGCATCTTCCAAAAAAAATACAGTTCTTTTCTTTGCCAACTGTCAGCAACATTTTGCTTCGTGCTTTGCAATCATGAACACGTAATAACAATGAGATAAACTACGCGCCAGAACGATTTCTTGTCCGTTGACAATCAAGTAATTAAGATTGTAATTGACAAAGCAATAATATATTTAGATGGTTAAGACGCTCAAAATAATCAAAATAGCTGTTTTTACAATGTTGCTACCGCTACAAATACGTTGACAATTATAACTATCAGAACTGTAGAAAAAGAAACTATTTTGCAGGTCTTAATAAAATTGCAAATTTTCAAATAATTAGTGATGCAACATGGTATCTGTCAAATACATTTTTGTTGCTACAATTGTAAAGTGCGAAATAAATTGTGGAGACAAGTTGTCAGAACTGGTTTTATATACTCAGTAACATTAGTAGTGTTACACCCAGAAGGAGTAATTTGTTCAACTTGATTTTTTGGCATCAAACTAATTATATTTGAAGCATGATAAAGATATCAACTTTTGTGCTTATGGTAGCCGATCGCAACTGTTTACTCGAGGCAGTATGAAGGCTGTTATGTTGATGTCCTACAATCCAGTTTACTACCTTATCTTTCAGCAAAACAATGCACGTCTTCATTTTGCTCGTCGAACTATACACTTTCTCCAAGAAGCAGGCATTAATGTTTTGCCGTGGCCACCGCGTTCCCCGGATTTAAACCGCATTGAACATCGTATTATGAGAGGAGACTGTCCACTTTGCAGCATCCTCCACAAATTTTGGCACAGATAATCAACGAAGTTCAAGCTGCTTGGGACGAGGTCCCACAAGTAGTTATCGGCCATCTCATTTTGTCGATGCCTAGATGTGTACAGGAGTGTACTCACCCAAGAATAGTCAAAAAATTTAAGTTAAACAAGTGATTCCTGCTGGGTGTAACATTTCTAATGTCACTGAGTATATTTACCCCAAACAATTTAATTTTAAAATTTAATAGCGTTAGTTGTCAAATAATAATAATAATATAACTTTATTGTCCAGGTACAATCCAAAACAGGACAAAAATAAACAAAAGATGCAATTCAAATTGAATGAATGCCAATGCGAGGCGCAAAACAAAACGTTGCCCATAGATACCAAAGTAATAAAAAATGAAATGAATGTAATAAGAACAGAAAAAAAAGTCTAATTTAAAAATCAATTATGACATTTAACTAAGAAAAAAGGATGTTAGTAGAAATATTATATTACAACTTATTAGGAATAGAGCATATGATAGAAATTGGAGGTCTTCGCAAACAGTTGGTTCTTGCTACTGGTAATCGATAACAGCACTCAGTTCTTGAGGAAATACGACGGACAAGGAAGGGTATGCGTTGAAGAAGGAAAGGACAATCCGTGGTATTGTTAAGTAGATTGTTTAAAAATTTTAAACACAACCCATCTCTTCTCGATGTTAAGAAAGACATATCCTGACGGGCCAATAGATCGGCAGAGGGAACACCTCTAGGAGGATAAACACCGTCCAATTTGTAGGAAAGGAATTTCAAAAAATTGCGGTGTATACGATCGACTTGTAAGGATTCACTAGGGTATACAGGCTGCCTACTGAATAGTCTACGAAAATAAAAGAGGTTACCTAAAGCTAATAGCCTGGAAACCTAAATTCCAAAAAATGAATACTTTATGTCCTCGAGTAACGAGAAAATAATATTTTTCAATCTCAGTCCGGCCCTGTTGTTAGAGCGCAACGTATATATGGACGGGCAACTCCGGCAGAACGTTGAGTCATTCACAGGCATTTGTTGTCTTATGTGTACATACGAATACTGAGTACATGAACATAATTTTAATCTACGGAAAAACAGGATAAAATCTTTTACTGCACCCGTATTACGTACAGAAAATCCAACGCCTATCAGACAATGATTTTCCACGACGAATTACCTGTTGTGAATGGTTTCGTCAAACAGAATCTCGTCTTCCACATCTTCGATCCGTGATCCTGTTTACCGATGAATATTGGTTCACAAAAAATGGTGTGCTGAATTACCATAATATTAATCACTGGGCCGATAAAAACCCACAAGATATCCATCAGAGTTCATCCCAACATAGGGCGATCATTTATTTGGGACACATGTACTTCCCGAAAAATGAAATGCGGTAGATCATTTAAATTGTCTGCAAAATACGTTACCCGATTACTTGGATGACATATCACTACATGTACGACGGCAAATGGAGTTCATGCATGATGGGGCACCTACACATGTTGCCCGACTTGTATGGGAACATTTAAACCAGGCATTTGCACATTGGATAGGCCGAGAAAGAACGATTCTGTGGCCAGCACGAAGTCCCGATTTGAATCTGTAGGACTTTTTCCTGTAGGATACATGAAAAACTTTGTTTATCATGGTCGACGGGAAATTTTAGACGTCGAAGCTCTTCGAGACTGTGTTGTCACAGTGGCCCATCTTATGATAAGTTTTGCCGTCGCACAAAAGCGTGCATTCGGTGCTCGTGGTAGTAATTGCGGACATTACTATATAAGTTTTTGTCCTGTTTCTCATCAAACAGTCCTCTTCAAGACTACCACGAATTATTTGAAAAGAAACAAAACTATTAAGTACGAGCGCTATCTCAAATAGTAAATTATTAATTACCAGATCATTAGGTAATAATATGTCGTTGTACTTTAATATTGAAAGTTTCTGTAACGAAAAAAAAACAAAAACACCTGATTCTTACGAAAAAAAAAAACAGGTCGAAATGAATAAAATCTGTAGTGAATGTGTGACCTTGTTATAAATAGAATATTTCTGAAAAGACCACATGTGCAATTCAGCTGCTTTGTAAAGAAATGCTTTCATAGAGTACAATAAGCATTTATTTACATATCCAACTTGATCTGTTTATGTCTATTACAAATTTTTGCAGCGTTCCTTTTTTTGTACACACGTGTCAGGCCCGGATTCAACAAAATGTGGTACTTATTAAAGGAAAAATTATTTTAATATATGATCGTAATTTTTTTTTTTTTTTTTTTTTTTTTTTTTTTTTTTTTTTTTTTTTTTTGGATTTGAGATGTGGCGATGTGCATTTGTGTCGTTCGGATGTGTGAAAAGTGCTCCGTGATTAAACTCAAAATAACGTGGGTAATCACGAGATAATTGCTTCAAAAGTGTTTAAATAATAGAAGGAAAGGATACTACGTAAATAGTGGCAAAAACGAAGGTAGGACAAGAGCAACAAGAGCAAACTGAAAGAATATACAGAAGAAAAGGTATACATTAATGATGACATGACAAAGGAGGAAAGAGAAATACAAGAAAAGATACGAAGAAAGGCAAAAGAAGAGAGAATGAAAGGAAAAACTGTTAAGATAGGATTCCAAAAGTTAGTAGTAGAGGGAGAACAATGGAGATGGAGCAGAGAAAAAGAGAAATGGAATAGGGAGGGAAGAGAATTGGAAAGAAAAAGGGAAACCCCGGGAAAAATGCCAAAAAACTGATAATAATGAGGAATGGAAATATGGATGATGACGCGGACGAGAAAAAGGAAATGATAAAGGAAAATGAACCAAATAATAATCAACATGATAATGATGACACACAAAAAATAAAAAATATAAGGAAAACTAAGGATGAAGAAAGTGTAATATGGAAAATTGGTACTTGGAATATAAGAAGCATAACAGGAAAAGAAAAGGAACTAGAAAAGGAGTTTGAAGAGTTGGAAATAGATATATTAGCAATTACGGAAACAAAGAAAAAGGCACAGGGAATTATTAAGACGGAAAATGGTCATATTATGGTATATAGTGGTGTAGGGAAAGAAAAAAGAGCAGCTGCAGGAGTGGGATGTATTATACACAAAAAACTAGAAAACCAAAT
>SMLS01062338.1:0-37797 GCA_004785975.1 Popillia japonica | reverse complement strand
ATATATATATATATATATATATATAACCTTATTGGTGAGATGTCATTGTAATATCACATTTTTCTTGGGACGTAGGCTTTCCTCTGACCATTTCAATAAAGTTTGATACTATTTTTCGTTAAACAAGCACTAGTTAGTATGTACTGTACTCAGAAGATCGTTCATACGCCAATTAAAGTAGAACAACACAAGAGTAACACAAATAAGTACTACGCGGCCATATTAATATGAGGGCTAGTGTTTCTCTTCTTCTTTCTGTGTTACAGTATTGTTTCATAAAATAATTATTTACGAAATCAACTCACACATGGTATGGTGCCAATACTAATATCAACATATGAGTATAGTGCTTAATTATACATGCATCTGATAAAAGATGATTAAATTATATGCACATTTTCAAGTTTGTTGAAGGTAATGGAGGGACACCTGGGGTACCATCCAATGGAATTTAAAGTTAACTGTATACATACAGGCATAGGAATCGACTGTTTTGTCAATGTTATTGAAGTTATGCTTATTTATCCATATACACTCATACATACATATGTTAGAAATAAAAACAAAGTAAGTAAGTATTCGTTAGTATATGTTACTTACGATATACAAATATTTTCTTAAATTGAATATGACGATCTTTTATTTATAAACAAAGTTTACCTTATAGTGTGCATAGTACACAGAGTGTGTAAGTACAGGATCATCTGTCAATCGATATGATAAAACTCAGACCGGCGGGCGCAGTCAATTTAGTCTCCACGGTGAAAAGTAAAGAGGTAAGAAGTGCTGAAAGATGGCACAGTTCAGTGACGCTCTCTAATTATAAATCTTCGTATGCATATAAGCAACCTACGTGTAGGTTTCATTATATGCACAATATTAGTTTTAATGTTATTCATTGCAGATGATTATCTACCTTGTCGCTAATGATTCGGACAGTGCTACCTTGCTACTTGAAGAATTGCATGAGAAGTTAAAAGAAACTTAAATAACTATAGAAATATTCAGCCAAGGTTAACTTTATTTCATATGGTGTACATGTAATACCTTGAGTTGCAATTCGCGATGCCATTATTTGACAAGCATTCAAAATCGGTTAGTTATTTCTCGCAAACGTTGGTAAAGTCAAAATATATGTAGTTAATACCTTAAACGATATGTAGAAGGATGAGCGAATGTATATAGGTACATAATACATATGTACATAGGTAGAATCTTGTGTCCGAAACATTAATAATGGCAATAATCTAACGAAAATTAGATTAAAAAACCTGTCTCCCACGAGCGTAAATATTAGTCGAAGGTAAAAAAAGATTTGAGTTAATTGTAAATATCTACATTTTATCATATGCGGCAAATACATAATTATAATAGCACTAAATCAAACTTCGTATCCATTATTGCATGATAGTAATATAATAATCGCTTAACTGTGGTAATGGTGACGCCTGTGGCATTATACAAATATAGATTTATTTATATAATGTCATATAGTAACGTAGACACGTCATAAAAAGGCAGATGTTAGAAAATAAAAGAAATCTATGATAGGTGTAAATTAATATAACATGTGAACGTCTGCAAGTGATCCATACATAAAGTAAAAAAAAAAGAGGGGCATCCCTAGTTTCCGCTAGGTTGAGCTGACGATCGAGAGCGAAAATGCAATTCTATGCAAAGTGCGAGTATAATAGCAAGAGACTGTTGTTGTCGCATATCAGCATACGTCCCTTAATATGGGCGCGGTAGGTGTATTGCGTAGATGACATCATAAAGTAACACATTGAATATAAAAAAAAAGCTTAATCAGGTGAATTATAGAACATTTGGCACATAAAAAGTAAAACATATGCATTTTTAACACTTTAATAAAGACTTTGAACAGTCTTCTTTTGTTATTATTTGAGTGAGGAAGTATTCTCCTGGTATTATAGTACTTCAACACAATCTTATTTTATACAAAATTCCAAAATTCAGTGAGGTTACATACGGAAAACGTGTGAAAATGCCCGTTTTATACGAACAAGGAAAGTCCCAAGTGGAAATATCTAATTTGGTAAACTATTCGCGGTGTGCTGTGCAACCTGCACTCAAAAGGTTTAGTGAGACAGGGGCACACTTTAACAAACCAAATTCAGGCAGAAAACAAGTGACTTCTGATCGCCAGGACCGAAAACTTATCCGCGAATCACTTGAAAATCGTAGAAATACTTTGTCCAAACTCGCTACAGCTTTGGTGGGGGAGGTTCGAGAACCCATTTCCACTCGTACTACAAGAGGACGACTTGTAGAAGTGGACCTAAGCGGTTGTAAGGCCAGAAAGACGCCGTAACTAACGCACAACAACAAAAGAAATCGCTTACAGTGGGCTCTCCGCTATCAACACTTTACAGAGCAAGATTGGAAAAATGTCGTGTGGTCAGATGAATCAAACTTTAAGATAAGTTTCTAATCACAATAAATTATCAAATATTCAGTGATAGATGTTACTTGCTTCTATCATTTCTTAATTATTAACCAGTGTTTAAACTCATTGATTTTAATATCTTCACAGGTATTCGGAACACCAGATATGACATTTGTGAGGCGTCGAGTCAATGAAAAATACCATTCCGATTATGTAGTGTATCCACTGGACGGAGAAGGAAACATTATGATTTTGGGGATGCATGGTTTCCGCTGGCGTTGGCAAAATGTTTGTTTGTGAAGGTCGTATGAACAGCGAAAAGTACGTTTACGTGTGAGAATCTGTGTTGCGGCCTTCATTTATACATATTTTTGGTGTCCCCAATATGGATAGGATCCAATTCCAACAAGACAATGCCCATTGCCACAAGTCAGTGACCATAATACGTTGGTTTCGTGACAATAGCGTTGTCTTGTTGGATTCGCCTAGCCAGTCCACAGACCTGAATCCCATTGAACGACCGCCGATTTTGATAGATCATCAATGTGGGAAGCCCACAACAGATTACTGTCGATGACAATTTCTAAAAAACGAACATAATCGACTCTGGTTAGTAGCTCACCGTTGTGTTCAATAGTGAGGTGCGTGCCTTGCAGTCTGGAGGGTACAATGTGCGTCTTTTTGGTGTTTAATGTTACATTATTTTGTTGAAACCATTTATCCATAATTCTGTCGTATCTATATTTCTAGATTGAGCTCCAGGATGTTTTAAGACCTTCGTATTTTTTCTGTCGGACAACACACGATGTCATCCACGTACAGCACTACAAGACCACTGACAATCACCGGCAATTCATCGATGTACAGCAAGAAAAGCAACTGACCCAAAACAGAACCTTGCGGTATTCCATGTGAAGTTGTTAGCCAAGATGATATAATTTGTGTTCCTGTTGAATCATAGTCTGCCACATATTGTATCCTGTTCGCCAAGTATGACAACGGTAAATTCCGGACTACACCTTTAAAACCCATCACTTTGAGCTTCTGCAGAAGGACGTCATAATGAAAGTTGCCAAACGCTTTAGAGAAGTTCATCAAAGCACAAGCAGTTATTTCCGTATTACAGAAACCACATGTTATTTCTTCTAGCAGGTGAAAGGTGACACGCGCTGTAAATCTTCTTCATTTACCGAGGGTACTTACATTAGTATAGATTCGTTTTCTGTTACAAAGTCTTACATAGTTCTACATGACACACATGTTTTAAAACGATAATTTTAAATAATTGGATACTTACATAAAATTTTAAAGAACATTTATGTAGTCATCTTGTCCTTGTCGACATAATCGCTGCCTTTGACACTGTAAACCACCGCAAAATGCTGTCAAAAGAATACGACATAACAGGAGATTATCAATTGCTGAGAATAATAAAATCTCTGCGGAAAAACTGGAGAGACGTTCGAGCACACAGATAAACCTGTGTATCTTGGAGGCACACTTAATAGATCTCTAATTAACAAAACCGCTGCGAAAAAAACCGACAAAAGGTGGCTGCAAGGAGCAACATACTAAGCAAACTAACAAACAGTAAGTGAGACGCAAAACCTGAAGTCCTTAGAACGACAGCATGAACATTATGTTTTTCTACAGCCGAATACGCATGCCCTGTCTGATCAAGATCGGCGCATGCCAAGAAGGTCAATGTAAGCCTCAACGAAACTTGCAGATTTGTAACGGGCTGCATGAAGGCTGGACCGCTAGTCAAACTTTATCAAGCAGCTGGCTTTTGCAGTCCCAACTCACGCAGAAAGGCACATAAATCTAGGGAGAAATTTAAGAAAACATTCGACAATCGTCACCCTCTTTTCGATCAACACCAAGAGCGTCGCAGGCTAAAATCTAGACGTTAATTTCTCGGCAGCCCTCTGAATGAACTATCCGAAAAGTATCTACTGTCAGAAGCCCGCCGAATGGTATCTCGTACAACTTCAAGACCTGGACGCTAAACCGTGTCAGAACAAGTGTTGCTCCCGTAAAAACAAACCTGATCAAATGTGACCTCGCGCAACTGACGACAAGGGCGACTGTGGAACGATACAAGATATGGAACACCTTTTAAAGTATGTTAACCATCCCGCACACTGTAATCTTGAGGATTTAGGACAAAGCATACCCGAAGCATTGGACGTGGTCCAATATTGGGTCGAGAAAGTGTAGAATATTCCAGACACAAAAAAGTAAGAAAGAAAGTCGTCTTTCATTAACAGAACTCATTCCTACTAATTGCATTATCGAACTTTTCTATCGCCGAAAACAGTTTCAGATTATTTAATACAATTACACAGTTTATTTTGTGCCCTTCATGTTTCATTAGATATGTTAGATGCGGAGAAATGTAACAAACCGTATCTTAGATGCAAATGTTTGCAAGCATTTGATAAATATTTACACATCCATTTCAGTACGTGTTATTTGTAAATAGAAATAGACAGTTACGCCTATGAAATTTAGTTTATTTTTTTACTTACTTCTTCGTAGTAAATGCTTTTACTCCTCTAAGTAAATACTTTTGGCAAATATTTAACTCGTTTTTGCTCAAGTTTTTTTATTTTGGACATTTTTCATAATTAGTGTCTTTTTGAATTCATAGTACTTAGTGAAAAGAAACGACAAACGCTACATTTTTTGAAGAATCTGAAATTATATGCAAATTACAGCATGTTCCAAAATTGGACCTATGAGCATGGAAGGGCGCATAAACTTTGATGGCAAAATTAATTTAAAAATCAGAGAAAAGTTTATTACAAAAAAATACAAACAATATAAATTTACAAAATCTTCATTATATAGGGATAATATACAGTGTGTCTCAGCGAGACCGTTCATTAGAAGTTTATGGTCAAAATATAAATTTGAAAATTCAGAATTAGATGTAATCGATTGTGGTCTCTTCAACGCAAATATTTTTAGATTTCTAGTCCTTTCGATTGTACCGGACATCTATTTTGTCATTTGTAATTGCACACCCTGTATATTTTTACATAGTTGAATTTTCCTATTAAGCTTCATAAATACCTTTACTTTTTGCAATTCGATGTGGGTGTTTATTCGATTTTTCTAAAAAAAATTGCTATAGCAGACATTTATTCAAAAAATCAATTTAGAATGCATAATATTCTTAACATGTTGTATAACAATCACTTCACTATCACCCGCAGGACACCAAATACTGGGATAATTGCCAACGCGTTTCGACAGCAAGAGTTTGGTATTCTGTGGGTGATAGTGAATTAGTGTTCTACTGTGGCACCAAGAGAGAGTATGTTTTGGTGGCGATAACGGCTGCCTACAATGTGTGATTATTTCACCATGCCACGTTAACATTTTGAAATGTTGAAGAACCATAACTTAATTTTTGCAAATGACACCTGTATTCTATTACTTGGCTGAATTCGGCGTCTAATTTTACATCCCACAAGTCATATGCCTGACATTTATAGTTTCGGAGATAATTGTTTTTTTTTTGAAAAATGCATACACCATTCATCGATGCTTATCTAGTGCCATGGAAAATAAGCGTGCTCAAAGATTTATTGTAGAAGTCTGTCTGCCTTTCAAAAATTCTCATCTTCAAATAATTGTGCCAGTTCTTCAGTTGTATAAATCCAGAATACAGAATTACCTGTAGTCTTTCATGTCCATTGTTTCAAAATTGTAACTTGTTAATGAAATGGTTAAAATTGTCGTTCATTTATATAATAATGGCAAAACGATTGTTATGCGTAAATTATTCATCTATTTAATTTAGATATCTGTTAAAATGAAACCAAAACTCGTAAAATAAGTACATACTAATAAAAACTTACTTTTTATATGCCATACTCAGTAGGACGAAATGTGTCACTATCGTCCCTCCACACAACAATATATTGCACACTCAGACTAGAATATTCAAAATACAGTTTATATATTATCTAATTAACAAGTTGTAACCTATAAAGTAGCGTATGTGATCAATGAATTGGCCGCAACATCTAAGAGCTTGCATGTTCCATTATTGGAACAATGGGCGAAAACGGGTTAAAAGTATTGTTAATGTACTACATACATATATAAATTTAAAATATACAGTATTCCCAGCATTGCGCAGTTTCTCATCAAATAATTGTATGTATTCTAATATTCTTTGGATACGAATGTAATATGATATTGCTGTATTTATTATCAAACCTACTTTTTTCCATGACTCTGTTAAATATATTTTGACTAGATTCGGAGGGGAAATAGTAGTAGAAGATTTTGAAGAGGTTTTTGGAAATATAGCTGTTCTTTTTTATGTACAACTCAATATTTTTGGTTCAAATACATATGAGGCAAAATATTAATTTTACCTAATCGAACTTAATCGAAGTGATTAATTTTTTAAAGTCAAAGGCATTATAAGAGGAATGAAAGCTACATTTCAAAATTTGGCGGCTGAACTAAGTACAAACACTTTTGGACAGCCACTCTACAGAGACATAACAAATCATTGTAGTTCCACCGAGAACATGCAATTTTTAGTTACCAGCCACGTATGTATCTACATATGTACATATTTCACACCCACTTTTCTTTTGTTTTGATTGACAGGTTCTTTTCGCCAAAAATGTATGTTTTGAAATAGAAGTTACTTTTCTACACTCTGTCACCATCCATATACTATCAAGGTTGCCTTTGTTACTGCTAAAAGATCGGTTTAACCCAGTGGTATATACATAACTATTTTAAGCAATTGTTTGCAGCTTAACAATAGAGATAGCACTTTCGTTTCTTCCTTATTGCGTAAAATCTTTAGTCAGTGTTCAACTAGTTGCTTGAAGAGTCATATATCGCTTATAATATCCTACATATAGCCTTCTACGATTCGAAACAATGCTGTCTTAGAAATCTCGCATTATTATGGTGAGTACAAAATCTTGGTTTCCGCCACCTCTATTATGTACGTTCTTAATATGTGTAACAAATGGGAAGCGGTTATTAAATAACGTCCGCACAGATAGTTAAACTTTTCCTAGGAAGAAATTAACGACATCTTGGATCGTAAAATTCACATTCCTTCTATTTCTAGATACCTTTACGATTACTGTGTTTCGCATTTCAAAGATGAACCTTTGAGTTTATTTGTTAACATTTCCTTATATATACTTACCATAGCAATATTTGCCGATAAAACTGCCTTGCCTTGACTCTGAAGCATACCCGAAAGCGCCAAATCATTTACGTCAACGCACTTATTTAGCAATTAATTAAGTGTGTACTAATTCATACTAAGCCGTAACATTTAAAATGTATGCGGTTATAATGTATCATTCATGCAGTTGATGCTGATACCTTATATGCCTGAAAAACTTTATATCACCTTTACAATAGGTATTTTATTGACAGCCGTAAGAATCTGTACATTATCATTTATGTACATACCTACATATATCACGCAAGTATCTATATGTAAATGTTACGTTTATTATTCGTTTACTAGAAATCAAGCTGTTGCTTTTTGTAGAAAATTCATATATCTTAAGTTTTGGCTTGTTTGCTTTGTGTTTCAAAACGAATTAGTCCTTAAATAAAATTTCAAACATTCTCAAATGAATTGTTACAGTTAGTAACTTAAAAAGTATTGTGCGAAAGTAATACAGCTTTTACATATTAGCCGTTTTTATACCGAAGAGTATGTACTAGAGATATTGTAACCAAGTTAAACCTGTGTCATTCTTTATTCATTATACATTTTTCATGTCAGCGCCAGTAGATTCCCACTAAAACCAAAAGAAGGGTTGTTGGACCTGTCAACTATGTCAGCTTTGAGAACAAAAAGCATCCTAGAAGCAAGTAGCGTGGAAATCTTTCAAATTAGTTGTAACCAATTTTATGTGTAACAGAAGTGATTCAAACTATAAGGCAATCGTTACTGAGGTGCTAGTTGCTTCATGAATCTGGGTTATAGCAAGAGCCTACAACAAAATATCTGCTCTAATCTCTGCTTACACCTTCACTACTTTTCTTCATTCTTGATGCTCTCAGCACCAAATACGATCATAGAGGTTTACTGCAGGATGAACGCGACTATAGCAAGAAAAGCTTCCGAAGAAATGTTGATGATGGAAAGCAAAAGTGCTTTTATAATGACTTTTGGTCAATGGATATTAAATATTTTTCAAAATTATGATGTTTAAATATAAATATACCTACTTTTATTCCGTAGTTAAGATAATACAGGGTTTCCCACGGAACTGGCTAGCTAGAAGTTTTCGACTTCAGTTTTAAAAATTTTGAGTTTGCAATAATTTGGTACTTACTTTCTTTCTAAAATATTTTCAAGTTTCCTGCACTTCCGGTTAACCGGAAGTCCCCACAAACTGTTATTTTAAATGGAATACCCTATATATTATTACGTTTTTCGATTCAGCATCAAATTCTATGACGATTACAACTAGTGTTTCCTATACCTATTTTCAGCTGTTTCTAAAATATTAGGATTTTTATAAAAATGTTGACTACATTTACACCGTTATATTTAACTGATTAATTTTCACTTACTGCAAGTGTCAGAGGTTTGATATTTTAAAACTGCCAAATACTAGCATTATTTCACACATTTAGAAAGAAAGTAAGTAGCAAATTATTGCGAACCCAAAATTTTCAACACCAATACATTATCACAATTTCTTCCGAAATAAACATTTTAAGTGGAATATTTTCATTTTTAAACAATTTTTTACCAATATACCGAGAATAGTAACTGACTTCTAATCATATACTTTTACATATGAACTACAGATTTAATCTTCATGCCTAACTTGGCTAAACAATCATAATAAATTAACATAAATTTCAGAGACACACTTCAGAGGATTTTAGGCCGCTATCCTTTTGGGTGTCTTGTAATTATTACCTAGAAAGCTAAGTATAGAAGTAGATCTGTACTTCGCCTATGTGGAAATATTTTTGCTACTACTGTGTACTCGAGATTTACCCTACAGTACTGAGATCTACATAACAAAACGATGTAACTACATTTCAAAACATTCAGTACAGACTTTCGTTTTTGCACCCACTTCATATCACATACATATAAACAGTAAAAAGTAGACTATACCTACAGTTTACGCCGTTACCTCACACAAACATGTGTTTTATTTTCTAGAATTTTTATTAATTATTTTCAGAAGTCCGCGGTTAAAGAAATTTCGTAAATAGATTTGATAGGTTATAGGTTGGAAGTAAGGCAAAGAAGTATTAGTAATTATAAAGTTAATTCAATTACGATTTTTAGCTTCTGTACGTTAAAATTTCTAGATTCACACTAGCTTTCCTGGTTTTATTACACTATTATCTTCCCTTAAGTTCAATCTAAGTGCCTTTGTGTTCCATCTCCTTTTACTAATTAATATCTCCAATTACCATGGGGGCGGTGTAGTTTATCGGTGAATATCGACAAACGAGGCTGAATTCTTCGCATTAACACGTTCTTTACTCCGTTCTCTATCACCTATGTATCAAGAGCGGAAAAACTTAATGTACATAGTTGGTGGAGATTTCGTAGATAACAAGAATAGAATTATGTCAGCAACCACGCGCACAGGGTTCATTTCCTACTACCGACTTTAACTTTGAAGTTACCTCTAGTACTAAATTAAATTACTTTTTATTTAATTGAATCTTCGACATCAGACACAGAAACCTTGGTGATTTCTATAGTACGGCCAACAATTTGATGTAATGATACGTGAAGCTTTGAAGATGTATAATTAACCTATCTACGGGATATTATTCTTATAAGCCGATGAAATACCACCCTGTGAAAATTGTGGTAATTGGGTTAGGTACATCAATTATTGTTTTGAGACACTTGTAACATAATAAACTACCAGATTAAACAAAAGTAATATAGAAATATAAAGAGGGAAGTATTGCACATCGCAACAACTCTTCATGACGAGATCAAAGAAGAGATGAGTGTCGCCCAAGACAGATTATAAAGTGGTGTACTAAGTCATAAAGTTGCAATAAAGTTTCCTATAATTAAATATAGTCGCAAAAAATGACTCGTATTTAAGAATAAAATATTGCAAGAATCTTTACAGTTAACGTTAGAGAGCTTAATCAATGAGAATAATAAAATTGTCAATTTTGCGATAAGACGAAAGTGTTTACAAAGCCATTAATGAAATACCGAACATTTTTAAATCCGCGATAAGTACATGTCATTGTTTTATAAAGGAGTAAAGATATCCTCTCTACATTTTCTACGTCTTGTGAAAGAAGTCCCCAGTCCATATCTCACAAGGATCTTGGTGTTGTACTTCGTGGAAGAGGGACTACGTATAAAACAGACCTGGATGAAGATTCACTTCTTCGAGTACAAATCGACAACACGTACCCATTATGTCGTTCGTATACATAAGACACATATTCGGAATTGAACCGTCTTCGTACACTTCGCCGTGGTCAATAAACCGGCAGTCGAAGTTATTTTAATAGTCAGTTGAAGTTTCGACTCTGTAGCATTAGCATCAAGTGCGCCGTGGCAGCAGGAACAGGCACAGAACACATCGCGTATAACATGCTCTTACTCGTTCATTGATGCCGAGATTAGACTCAGTTCTTTCGGCATTATATAGATATATGTACATTACGCAAACGGATTTCGAACGTCTAAACTAATCCGGCGAGTATTGGATTGAATGTTCTAGATGTACTCGCATCTTTAGTAAGAACGAGAACTTGCAATATTCGCGTGTCTTGTTATTGACTTACCGAACAACCCGGGTTGTGCTCTCACCGTTTAGCCGAACTCTTTGATTATGTCATTTCTTAACGTTTTATGTAGTGCAAGGTGTTACGGCTTTTTGAACCACGTGTTAATATTGTTTTTAGAATGACTAGAGGTAAGTCTATTTATTTTACCGCTTTCTTCAATGAGTTATGTTGATAACATGTGGATTATGTCACGAATTTAATTACACCTTCCGATTTAAAAGGATAATAAATTAGTCTAAAGAATAACAATAAAAATGTCACATTAAAGAAAACGTGAACCGTTAGATTAATGTGAGAAAATTGTTTTGACGAGTAGTGGCTATTTTGAAACAAATATAGAAACAAAGGTATACATATTTATATATTATGTAGGGCAGTAGCTTTTTTTATGTTTTATGTGAGTGAAGCGGGAAATAGAATCCCAACTTTATTTTAAATTTACTTTTTAAAAGATATATTTTATAGACTTAAATTAAATTCTACTCGTATTAATTGCACGATGACATAAATATATAAAATTGTAATAAATTATAAATATTTTCCGCTATCGTGGGCAGACCCAAGAAACGACTGCAGGTATTTTATACTACACTTATAGCAGTAGTCTTGGTTGAAGCACTCTTACTTTCGGCGACGACATTAGTTAGGATTTACTCACCAATAGGATGTGTGATGTCTGAAATCTTTGTGTTGACAAATTGATATAAAATAAATATGGTACAAGGTATGCTTATTAGTATATTTTATAGCGGAGTATATAATCTGCTATAGATATTTTAATAGAAATAAATTTATTTAAATATAAATATATGAAAATTTGAACAGAAATTTCTCGTTTATATTCGATGTAACCTTAAAAGTTATAAAATAGGCGATCGAAAAGTGATTTCCACAGCTTTCATTAAATTTCAGACTATATAATCCAGCAAAAAAGTATATGATAATGATATTTTTTAATAAAGTAAAAGATCTTAATTTGGACTTTTGTTCACAACGGTGAAAGAAAATACATACCTACCTATTTAAAAACTGCTGTTAAATTAAATAGATAATATCAACTATTTCTTCTAGAATGTTATTAGAAGTACATGTAGTTTTAGTCATTAATTAAAACAAAATAGCAGTAAGTTACAATTTATGCGTCTGCATTATGTACATATGTACATACATACATATGTACATTGTGAAATAGTATGTACCACATACAATGTTGCCAATTCTACTGCATTTTCTATTTATAGTAATAATGCATAAACTGCAGTGGTTACCAATTCTTCTTTACAAAACGCAGAATTATCAAAAACGGATTTCAATTACTCTTTCATTTCAGCTGTAACGATACACTATTTTGATGTAGTTTTTGTTGAATAAATTACGTATAATACACAGTACGTTTTAATTTACTTTAATTATTAGGATTACGCTAAAGAATATAAAATGGGATAACATGCATAATGGCAATAAACAAGCTACTGACAAGTGTTGTTTTATAGCTTTTTTAGACCAAATCAGTCCAATTATAATCAAGAAAAATTTCTGTCAAAATAGAATCAGAGTTTTTATGTGTTACTTATTATCAACTTTGGTTTATTGACCTACATTCTCATTGAGTCACATGTCATGAACGCACTTGGCATTGCGGTTGACACATTACCTACTTATTTTAAGATTAATTTTTCGCAACTATTTTGAAAATTATGGTGGATGTAGTAAATATACTTGTTTTGTATTTGTGCATTAATCCTCAAGCGGATAACTTTATATCGTTAAACGTTACATCTATAGGCTTTACTTTGGATTAACGAGCTATGTATCGGCACAAATTATACTCGCACTGCCGCTAGAGGCCTTTTATATTGTCTAATATTACAACGCCTGACACTTCCGTCTTAGGTAAGCATGACGCGATATCTCACCATGCGACAGTTCGTAACAGCAGAAATTGTAATGGGCAATGCGTAACGTCGACAGTTCGTTACTACCATTATTAGTAACGGTGTAATGCGTAACACTAGAACTTAGTTCCTTTACTTTTTGTTATCACTATGTGTTAAAAAGGGTTGTAAGTAAATAATTTGCTTGTCGAAACTAAAGATGTATGAATCAAACTTTGTTAAAAGTTTTTTAAATATAATATGTTCCGTTCTTCAAATCAAATATGTATGTATATTCTGGAATAGCTACTCAGTGTATTACTGAAAATATTTAGTTAAATAATGTTGTTGACGAAATGACATTTTTGCGTAAAACAAGTCAATCGTCGCTTACAATTAGAAATAGTGTTTGGTTGACTAAATACGTATTTGAATTTGCAAATTTATAATAAGTTAGCAGAAGATGTACGCAAAGAACGACTTTTCATCCTAGTTACCACCACAGTAACGTTCCTCAAACTATACTGACTGTAAGTAAATAGATTTGTAGTTCTGCTAATTGATAACCTTCCGCGTTGTCGCATACGCTGGATCTGATTCTGTAAAAGATACATGTAAGACATTGCTGTTTATCCCTTTTCTAATTTCTTTCTATTCTAGAATGTACAGGAGCCTACACCAGTTTAATTTTGTTGTCCATAGACAGCTCTCACAGTACTATTGAAATTCTTGTGTTGATGTTAATCTGCTCCCGTTACTCAATAACCAAATATGTCTGGAAATTTAGATCTATCTGTGTATGCTAAGAGATCCTCCATCTTTGGCTTATTACTTACACTGCTCCAGCTCTTCTCTATTTCGACCTTGTAATACTTTGTGCTGGTTTTTTGTTTGTCACCAGTAAACATTCTTGTCTTGATATAATTCTGTTGCAATTACTCGATAACCAGGTAGCTACATATATTGTTTTAAAGAATCTTTTTAACCAGTTTAGCGAATAATGGTTTTGGTATCCCCAGAATACTCAATATTGATTGAAGGGTGTTTTTTCAAGGATTAGTTCTTTCCCTGGATTTAGCGTTGATCTGAGAACTTTTTAATGCTTTTTTCTCTTCTAAGAAATCCATAGATGACATATCGAGTAATATCTGCACCATGGCAGCAGGTTACAAAGTATAGCCATAACCTTGAGTATTTAGGGCATTATACTTCTCTCTCACTGATCTTGAATACGTGAAATGATTACCTACACATATAAAGTTTCTTGCAAATCTCTACTTTTCAGTGCACGTTTAATTGACGTCGCTGTCTATAAATACTCCTACAGCAATTTCTATGCTCTAAGGAGTACTCTCCAACTTTCCGCCTACTGCTTGTGTCTTTGTTCCTAATGCATATTTCAAATCAATAATTTCTATAAAATCGGTCGAAGAACTAATAATCCTGCCATACTTCTTTAGAGTACATTGTTTGCTACGTTATAAAAATGTCGGCAAGGTCATTGAAGTCTTCACATTTGGTAGCGGGCATTTCATTACTGATTCATGTTAAAAAAATGGAGTTTATTTTAAGCGATATCTTTGTTGCCGTCAGAAACAAATCATTGTTGAAGATTTACAGAATTCCCATTTCGTAACTAGATAGCTGCTTATGTGAAGGAACAAAATTACGAATTTCTGAAACGCTACACTTTAAATAATTGTATATTTGAATGACTTAGAAATAATACTTTATTATGCATATGAAAACGAATGGCGAAGGAAGATAGAAGAAGACGAATAAATTCCTATTTTGACTTGAATTGATATTATTTTCGGATTTTCGCCGAATTATACTTAAATATCGCGTCATTTTCAAGTTTGTTGTAATATTGTGTATATGTAGCAAACTTACTGTGTCAACGAAAACAACATATGTATGTTACTAGTAAATTAGAAATAGAAGTTGGTCTTGAAAGAAAACTAATGATTTGGAGACAAGACTATCTAGTTCCATTCATGTAGAACTTTGTTGCGTGCATATATGTATGTATGTATCTAGGAGAAAGTGAACATGTACAGTCTGTTTCAAATTAAATGCGAATCGAGGATATTGTGTGCAGTTACCCAGTTCGCGGCGCTGTATTGTGGGTGACCTATACTTTTTCATACATAGTGATGCGCAGTTCATGATTTTTGACGTCTAACATTCATCTAATATCACAATTTATACTTTTGCTATATTGGTTTTTATTATTTTAAATGCAATATATGTAATTATCGTCATTTATAATGAGTCAAAACATCGTTATCGATAATCACAAAGTATTGTAAAATATATCGTGCAACTGCACGTATTTGAAGGTAAACTTGAAAACTAGATATGTTCTTGGTTAATAAAAGTAGAAAAAGTATTGTCTGTAGTCTCATTCTTATAATTTCAAATACATACTACGTAACACTGTTGATTTGTAATACATTTGATTATCGTAACGATCGAAGAGAGAATTATAGAGCTTCTCCGATGGAAAACCTGTGTTATTATTAATTATTATTAAAATTAAACATTTCGTGTAGGTATCTGTTAAGAGATAGTAGTCTTCTGAAGTAACTTGCTTAAATGCGGAATAATATTGTATTAGAAAAACAGCATGCGGATATTTCAATTGGGAATCGCTGACACGTCATCCTTTAAAATCTCGAGTACCTAAATAGTAGCTTCTTTCTGGTTACGCACAAAAGAATGCTTGCGTAGCATTTTCATATTATATAGAAATGCTATTATTTTAAAATGGTGTTGAGAATTGCTATCTTTAATAATCAAATTTGTCGTTTGATGTTTTTGTATATTGACTAAAAATAATGAGATGAAGCTTTTTTTTAAATAATATTTGGGGATAAGCTCCATACAAAAATGTTTATGGAATTATATATTATGTTAAACAAGAATAATTGTTTTTGTATTTAAAACTCCGGATCATGCAATTATATAAGTGTATGTGTGCAGTACTATTTGCTTTTAATTTTAGAGAAAATTATAAATAATAGATCTCGAATGTATCTATTCGGCTCCTCTCAGGATTTATTTCGCATTAATGGTAAACAAAAACAATTATATGTCACACATGACAAAGATACTCTCCACTCTTGTAACACAATATACCTTTGTATACCACAAACAATTTGATTATTGATTGCGTAGTGTTTTATATATTATTTAGAAATAGAATGCCTTTAATTTGGTATTTCCCTGATTTTAACATTTTGATCGGAAAGCTTGAAGGACATCTTACTGTAGACAAACTTTATTTGTCTACCTAAAATAGTACTTGCGGCGTCTTTGTAATATTTGTGGCAGATGTAAATTGGAGACACAGGATTCTATATTGTTCACTAAATAATATATTTGAACATAAAGTTTCCAGGACGCAAGGTTTTACTATTTTTTCTCAAGATGTAGAAATTCAGGTGTTAAGATTCAGCCTTTTAATTAATCAGCAGACGAAGAAAAATGCCGTGTCTGTCTTCCCCAACAAAAAGATATTTCGACAGAAGATAAAGGAAAATTAAACGCACTGCTGCAGAGAAATATAGCAATAGCCGTAATTGCCGATGAAGTTGGTTTATCAGTAAATAATAGTCTTTTGTAGTTCCTAATACAATGATATAAGCAATATTTCATTCTCAAATATTGAACCGGTTTCATTCAAATTGATTAACCGGGTGGTTAACCGGTGCGGCGTAACATAGGTTATGGTCGGAAAGTCAGTAGATGAGAATATGTGCTGACAAAGGTCTTACACAAAAGTTTTTCCTTTACTGTTTTCCTTAAGCCATGTGAAAAATCAACAGTGTTACTATCTTCTTCGCCCTAGTACTACTTATGACTTAGCATTTATGCAATGTTGAATTTTGTCCCTATCTAGAGGTATCATAAGTATACCGTTGGCAACAGAAACTTGAGGAAGAGCAGAATCCATTCGCTAACAAACGCAAGAATAATTGCGGGAGAAAACGAATTGTCGCTGATGAAGATTTGGTTAATATAAGAAATTTTATTGACGAGCATCCATTTACTTCCACAAGAACTGTTGGTCAGCGTTTAAATTTGAATTGTTCTCGGCAAACTGTATGGAGACGATTGAGAGACGCAGGCTTGTGGAGTCGGCATGCTGCCCAAAAGCCAAATTTCACGCCAAGGCACGCAAACTGTAGATTGGCCTTTGCTCAAACAAATATCGGTCATAATTGGGACAATGTGATTTTTTCTGATGAAAAACCAACTTTATCGGCAATGGCGGCTATTGCTATATTTATCTGCAGCAGTGCGTTTAATTTTGCTTTATCTTCTGTCGAAATAGCTTTTTGTCGGAGAAGACGCGGCATTTTTCTTCGTCTGCTGATTAATTAAAAGGCTGAATCTTAACACCTGAATTTCTACAGCTTAAGAAAAAATAGTAAAACTCTGCACCCTGGAAACTGTATGCTCAAATATGGTATTAAGTGAACAATATAGAATCTTCTGTCTCCAATTTACATCTGCCACAAATATTACAAAGACGCCGCAAGTACTATTTTAGGCAGACATGTAAATAAAGTTTGTCTACAGTAAGATTCCCTTCAAGCTTCCCGATCAAAATGTTAAAATCAGAGAAATACCAAATTAAAGCCGTTCTATTTCTAAATAATATATAAAACACTACGCAATCTATAATCAAATTGTTTCTGGTAAACAAAGGTATATTGTGTCCCAACAGTGGAGAGTATCTTTATCATGTGTGACATATAATTGCTTTTGTTTACCATTAATGCGAAATAAATCCTGGGAGTAGCCGAATAGATACATTTCAGATCTATTATTTATAATTTTCTCTAAAATTAAAAGCGAATAGTACTATTATATAATTGCATGATCCGCAGTTTTAAATACAAAAATAATTTTTCTTGTTTAACATAATATATAATTCCATAAACATTTTTGTATGGAGCGTATCCCAAGTATTATTTAAAAAAAACGCTTCATCTCATTATTTTTAGTCAATATACAAAAACATCAAACGACAAATTTGATTATTAAAGATAGCAATTCTCAACACCATTTTAAAATAATAGCATTTCTATATAATATGAAAATGCTACGCAAGCATTCTTTTGTGCGTAACCAGAAAGAAGCTACTACATATTTATGTAGGTACTCGAGATTTTAAAGGATGACGTGTCAGCGATTCCCAATTGAAATATCCGCATGCTGTTTGTCTAATACAATATTATTCCGCATTTAAGCAAGCTACTTCAGAAGGCCACTATCTCTTAACAGATACCTACACGAAATGTTTAATTTTAATAATAATTAATAATAATAATATAGGTTTTCCATCGAAGAAGCTCTATAATTCTCTCTTCGATCGTTACGATAATCAAATGTATTACAAATCAACAGTGTTACGTAGTATGTATTTGAAATTATAATAATGAGACTACAGACAATACTTTTTCTACTTTTATTAACCAAGAACATATCTAGTTTTCAACTTTACCTTCAAAAACGTGCAGTTGCACGATATATTTTACAATACTTTGTGTTTTATCGATAACGATGTTTTGACTCATTATAAATGACGATAATTACATATATTGCATTTAAAATAATAAAAACCAATATAGCTAAAGTATAAATTGAGATATTACGTGAATGTTAGACGTCCAAAATCGTGAACTACGCATCACTATGTATGAAAAAGTGTAGATCACCCACAATACAGCACCGCGAACCGGGTAACTGCAAACAATATCCTCGATTCGCATTTAATTTGAAACAGACTGTACATGCATATATTGTTCTCTGAAGTGCCTGAATATAAAAAGTGTTAGAAATATAGTATTTGTAATTAAGAATAATATCTCGTGATTTGTTTTATAATTTTCTGTCATTTGCATAGTGCTGATTTGACAAAGGTTTGAATTATGTCAAGTGAAAGTATTTTATGGCCATTGTTTTATGCCCGGATTACTTTATTAAAAGTACATTCTCCTCAATAAACTGTACATATATTCAAGTTACGCACTTTTAATTATTCCTTCAAGTTTTTAATAAATTATAATATAATTTATTCCTATATTTTCATAATTATTAGTCACTATTGTCTAGATGTATCATAGTAAGGCGTGAATTTCAAAACGGTAAAAATAATTATTTCTTTGAATGATTAATGACTTTTTAATCTTACTACATGCAAGAAATCTCTTGTAATACATTGTCACTAATCTGGTGTATGTACTTGACACTGGTTACTATACTACAAGGTTACACCTACACATACATATGTACACACTTGTTACTTACGTTAATTCATTTTCACTTTTTCAACAGACATTTTGAAGGTATACGTGGGTTGATAGGTCGTTTTGAAGATTGTTGTTGACATAAATAATATTGCTCGATGTGTGTCACAGCAATATATTTATTTCATATAAATAATGCGGTACTACTAGTATGTTTATGCTATTCTGAATAATAAATTAAATCGTTACATGTATATACAGGTTGATTTATTTTCGACCGTCACCATTGCGATCTCGCTTGTTATGGCAGATAGACGGTAGGTTTAAATTTGGCAAAGTGACCAAATTTTGTGGTTATTATGATCCCGAAAAGAAAGACTTAGTACAAATGACGTTCAAGATTTTTGAAAAAAGCGTAAAAATCTCATTGTCTTATTTTGCTGTAGTACTTTTATTTGGTATTGCAGAGAAAAACTAAAGAAACATTCTCTAGGCCACCTTTGCTCCTCTATCTAACGGTGTACTTAAAATTTTTATAGGACGTTTCGTTTCTTTGGATTATCACCAACTTTGTTATTTCTGATGGCCATGTGTCATAATATGTTGAAAAGAAAATTTGATATTGTGTTAATTGACGGAGAATGTGATTTGAGAGTAAATAAGGTAGGTAAGTATGAAATTTCGAACTGTCAATCACTTAAAATTGAGTACCTATCATGTAAATGAAAATTCATGAGAAATAAGGTAGCCAAGGAATTTTGAACTGTTAGTTATCGTTGTATTAGTAACGCGTGAGAAGAATTCATCGAACTAAAATACAACAATAGCGAGATATTTGCAATTTTATCTTGATGTATTTCGATTAAACATTCCACTATAATAATAAGAATTCATGCCTTTACATCCCCAACAGCTTACGCCAATTATAAGCGCCATCTACTGCCTATGAGTTATTATTGTGCCTGCGGCTCTAGACCGACTTAAGATGTTGCCTTTCCGCATTTGCCATGGAATCTGGGAAACTACAGAAAGCCAAATTCAGAAAGAATATATTGGAGTTCGAACCCAGTACCAACGAAATGGGAAGCGACCGCACTAGACACTGCGCTATTAGCCGGTCACTGAGTAAATGTCGATTAATCTGACTAGATGATTGTATTCAAAAAATCTTTGTCGTCTTCTAATTCTTCCAATAACTAATTACAATATTCCTCCATTTGTCTTAAATTATCACTAAGTAGTAAACTATCTAGAAAAAAAGTACCAATATGTTTGTAATTGCAAATATCCTGTACTCGCTGTTGTATTTCGTTTTATTGATAAAAAATACCTAACACATCTCGTTTATCTTCATTGGTGTACGCCATTTTTGCGTTACAAATGCAACGTAAATTGACAGTTCGTAATTTCATGGCTACCTTAATTAACATAGCTTTTTATTTATACAATACTCAATTTTAAGTGATTGACAGTTCGAAATTTCATAGCTATGTACCTACCTTCTTTAATCTCGAATCAGATTCTTCGTCAATTAACACGCAATATCAAATTTTGTTTTCAACATATGGCAGATGGTTGAAATCAGAAAAGAAAAATCATTCTAGCTGTGTCAAAATCCAGTATGACGCCCATAAGAAATAACAAAGTTAATGATGACCCAGAGAAAACAAAACGTTGTATACAAAATTTAAGTATACCAGATAGAGGAGCAACAATGGCCTCGAGAATGTGTTTTTAGTTTTTTTCTGCAAGACCAAATAAAAATGCTACAAGTAAAATAAGAAAATGATAGGTATTCGTTTTTTTTCAAAAATCTAAGTTTACTTTCGTTTCGGAATCATAATAACCATTACATTTAGCAACTTTGCCAAATTTAAACCTACAGTCTATCTTCAATAATATGCGAGATCACAATGGTGAGGATCGAAAATTAATCAGCTTGTATATACATACATACAACGGAAAATAACGTCAATTTTAAAGAAAAATTACTCTAATAAGTAAATATGTTTTTTTGTAAGTAAAAATAGAACACTGCTATGTCAGTAAATCCTGCTGTATTGTGGGTGACCTATTAAGTTTATTGTAGTATTTTATTAAATAATATCCAAAGCTACTTTCCATTATATGCGTTTTTATGGTGTTGGCCGCATAATGGTGATGTAAATACACATTTTCAATATAAAAAATAAAGCAAAGCACAAAAATGAACATACAAAATGAAAGTAACTACAAAATCAAGGTTTCTACATTGACGTAAATTGGTTCTTAGTGAGTAGCACGTGAGTGAGGGACGTCAGAAAAAAGAATTTAATAAAGGAACGCTTATCCATGTCAACTGACATGAGACGCACATATTTTGCAACTGGAAAATGTAGCACAGTCGATTAGGGAAAACGCACAAATTTTCTCCGATTGTATACATTTGTATTTGTTCGGAAAAAGTTATGAAAAATTTTTCAGGTTCTGTACATTATATGAAATGTCTCGAAGTGACCTAACTACTGACATAGATTTATAAATTCAAACAGGAGTGCTGAAAAAGCTATTTCTACAGCTTGGGGTAGCTAGCATTGGCATGACATCTTTTAAAAGAAAAAGTAAAATAATGTCAATATATCATCAAACGCAACGAACTGAGCAGATAGTAAAATTAGTATTAATAAAACAATGAAAGATAGTTTACTTACAACATAACACATATACTAACTCAATGAAGTTATTTATTTACGTACTTACTATATAAATCCAATACTTTTAACAAATGAAGTGCTACTAACAGTTGCGTTATTGCCATCAATGTGGTAACTAATATTCTGCTTGAAAGCTTGTGAATACATTCATTTTGTACACACATTTTGTGAATGTATGTATGTACAAACTGTTAGCAACCACTTGTAATTACAAGTGAGGTTGAGATTACAAACGGAGAACATTTGTCGTGTGTGTTTACATATTAAACTGTCACTTTGATATAAAACTAGGTTGCATACGAAGATATCAAGCACTAACTTTCAAATTAAATACATATAATTTATATAATAAATAAAATAAATAATATCAGTCTTGTGAAAATAAAGAAATAGATATAGAAATAGTGTACGTCTTATAAAAGGACGTATTCAGAAGTTTTTCAAAATAAGTAAACACGTAAACAGGTTTCGTATATTTTAAATACATATGTATATGTAAGTACATACTTATGTATATGCTTTAAAGTGTGGGACTTCGCGTGGTGATCAGAATGAAACTTACAGTTTTCTACATGCATTTTTGCGGCATACGAAGTTTTTCTTTATGGAAATACGAGATATGTAATATGTTTGTACGTAATACTATCACAGATTGTTTTTGTATAGGAACAATAAAGCCACTTTTAGTGACTCAAGGATTTATTAAATACCTCAAACGATATATGTACATATATGGATTTTGACAGTTCTTAACTAGAAGAACTAGAAATATTATCCTCAATACTCAAAAACATCATGTGAAGCATATAGAATTTTATTATCTGCCGCGGCACAGTTTGTAGCATGCTGTATACTAGTATATACTGATCAGTTTAGTAACAACAATACTAAAATGACAATTGGAAGTTCAAGGGATATTAACTTCCAAATTATAATAGCAGATGTGTATACATACATGTATGTGCGTAGATGTTCGCTTTCAAAATTGTTTGATTAAAATTGTTAAACGTCAAATCCAGGATCAAAACTTGCTCATCCACAACTTATTGGATATGACTACATAGATTTGTCTACAAAAAGCTTTTTCATGTTAAAAAAGAATATTGTTTTTACACAGTTTACTTAATTAAAAGGAAATACTTAGGTCTTAATCCAAGAAAACATTGAATTAGAACAATGTTTTTACCACTTAAAACATACAATTTTGAATTAACTCCTTGTCTATTTCTATCGTCTGTTATGTTACAGTTGTGATAGATTGACTATTTGCAAATAGATGACCACCGAGAAGAAGAGACATGGACAAGACAATATTTCCTTAATAGAAACATGTATTTTTCTGCGTATATCAACTGATCCCCAGAGATTACTACAGTAGATAGCCAGTTGCAATTACCGTTGGCAATAGTACTGTACCAGATGGTATAATTAGAGTTATACTTGGATTATATTTTGTATTTAACTTACCTAATATTATACCAATTCGTAATATACAGGTAAATACCAAAAAATGTTATACTATACAAAGCTTGACACCATATAAACAAGTCCGGGCAGGAACAGCGTTTAAATGTTGTAAATAAGAATCAATACGTAACAGATTTGTCGTGTCAGTAGGACCTCAAGGCGATCTGCAGATTGCCGGGACAGAATGAGATATTGTAAGCTCTTGGTGGTGTTGTACTTTTTTATTCGGGTCGTTTTGTTTTTTGGTTCTGGTGTAGGTGGTCGATATCCGTCTCAAATTCAAATTACGATGATTCAGATGAAGAATGTGCAACTGTTTCTGTTGCTTCTAATACTGCATCATTGTCAATATCGGTATCACAATCAAGTATCACAAAGAAGGAAAGAAAAGTTCTGTGTTGAAATCTCTACCCAAACAGGCATCTATGAAGTCGTATCTGGATGGCGTAGCATCTTCCGACTCTAAAAAGCTGGATCTGCTGGTAGCACACGCGCTTTACTCTAATAGATTACCATCCAGGATTTAGGAGAAAGAAATTTTGTAGTATTGGTGAAAGGGCTGCGTCGTGGCTATACTCTGCCTAACAGACGCAAAGTAAGTGGAGAGATTCTTAACATGGAACGCGATGGTGTTATGGATGTTTCCAAATCGCAAATTGCTAGGAGCCCAGGTGTGACTAGCAAATTAATGGGTGGTCAAATATTCGACATGATTCAATAGTACACTAGTACACTAAATAACAGAAATAAAACGTTTTGATGCAAGTTACCAATAACATATAATTTATTAAGACCTGTTGCTGATGGTATTGCTATCGCCGAATTGAATTCGTTATCGATTTCAAGTGTCCCAGAAATATTTGTTGGTATCCAAGAGAAATTGAAGCAGTGTGGTTCTCGTTTTAGTCAGCAAGATGCGAAAAAAATAAATGACCTGATTCATCATAGGAAAAATTTTATGGTTACATCCACACACCACATGGCCAATATTCTAGACCCCAGATTTGGTGACATGGATATGGAGAAGGAGCATAAACAACATGATGACTACAAGAAGATAAATCGAAGGAAGATGAAGATGAGATGGCTCTATCAGTTCTTTCAGCACCAAGTTCCAGGCATTTTAATGAAAGATCTTAGCCGGCAGAAAGTATTTAACTTAGGTATCTTTTTTTCTTTTTTCTATGTGTTTATTTACGTTTATGTTTTATGATTGCTTCCTCAAATAAAGAATAAAAATAGAAACTATGAGTTTGGTTTTTACAAATTTAAGATATTTTAAGACTCATTATTTATGTTTCTGATTTCTTTTATTCAATGAACATTAAGTTTCGTTATTATTAATTTATTTATTGGCAAAAACATTTTTTTGACTAATAGGTATCATACTTTTGGATAATAAAGAATAAAACTTGGTATAAAACTAGTCATCAATACAGAATTTTACCAATGCTGGTTGCAATGTATCCTTCAAAGCCAAGAATTTTGCAACCATTTACAGATATTGCATAGTACACTCTGTTTCTACATTTCAGTATTATGTTTAAGAGGCATTTACCAGGATTTACGTAAATAACATACTAAAATAAGAATGAGGTACGCGTAATAGCTTCAGGAAGCAACAGCTACTCTAGCAATATAGGGTTGTCCTCAGGACGGAAAGAATTTTTTTGTCTCTGCGACAGTGGCTAGTGATGGACGACTGGTATCGGTATAAGATAAATTGTGGTTTATAATAAATAATCAAATTACATCTTTCTCGACTTTTAAGTTTTATTTGTTATTGATGGAGTAAAGGAAGTGTTATTAGTTTGTAGATAAATTGAATTTCCGACATTTTTGCTCCGATTATAACAATTGGGATTCCATATCCTATTCCATATTTCACTAATAGTGTTGATCACGTATCATTTTCTTGTATTATTACGTAGCAACAGATTGATATAATTTCATACTTTCTGACAATGAGTGTAAACTGACTACTATAATAAAATAGTATAAATGTTATTATAAAGTAAAACTAGAGATGCAAAAATATGTATATCAACTGCTGCAGTCTCTATCTCTTTCTTAAATGTAAAGTATATTCTTGATAGATACTGATGATTTTTTTTTACTACTGATTTTGTATTTCTCAGAGAATTTTAATTTACCGTATTTCTTTATGTATTCTTTTTTAAACCAAACCGTATGTTACAGGAATTTTTAAAACACTGAAAATGATACCACTTTCATAAAAAACGACTGCATAAAGTGAGTTACTAAAACTAAACCTCTGGCATCTGCACATATTAAACAAGTTTATAATAATAAGCAGAATATAAACACTTGCTACAAACTAGAAGGCAAAAGATTTTGGAATATGTTTTCTGTTTCTTAAGAGTTTTCGTTTCTTTTTATCTAGAGATATAATCCATGCGTTTAATAGTCTTTAGCTTGCTATGATATTCTCGAAGAATGTTATGGTAATTTACGCAATATTCGTGGTAAAATATTAATTTGTTTACTATTTTTATAATGGCTTGAAAGTAGGTCACAGTATTGCGCCTTATTTATTATCTTAACCTACTATGGCCTTATTTTTTAAAACGGCGTGGTCATAGCTTGGTTGTGGCGTATCATCAATTCTTGGGATTCTAATTATAGATACTAGAAAAAAAAACACGTTAATGGGTCCAATAAATTAATACAATTAGTAACATTCTATCAATAGTTTTGATGTAAGCTAAGCACACCATTGCCCTTGCACTTTTTTTTAGTTGTTTACATTGCCTATTGTGAAACATGGTGATTCGATAGTACTTAATTATAGTTAAGTTCTGGATAACGGTATACAATCTTTATGTAGACAGACTTACAGTTAATTGAGAATTTGGTGCAGCTTGCGTAGGTACGATAAAATGTTTGTTGGGACCATACACATGGCATAAATGCTTCAAATTTTTTTGAAATATTTGATTTTAGATAATACAAAACATATTTCTTTGTTATTTTTATTAATTTTATGAACTATATTCAAATGATGACGGAATATAAGAACCTGTCAAACTATTAAATACTAAATAAAATGAAATATATATAAAAATAAGTCCCGTTTTGTTAACTCATCTGCTTTCATAAATAAATAGACCTATTGTTTGAAATATTCACTAGATTTATTGCTGCCGAAGTAGAACAGAAATTCACTATCACCTACAGAACACTAAAATATTGCGGGTGATAAGGAATTAATGTTCGACTTATTGTTTTATTAAACGTAAGCACATACTAAGGGTATGTGCTGCAGTGGAAACATTCCGTTTCACATCTTAAATGCATCTCAATTCGTTAACCTTATTTGTGAAATATTCAACGACACTGAGCTTTTCTTTTCAGTTTAGATCTTTACTAAGGTACTTGTCAGCGATTTTGTTTCTCTAATCTAACAATAACTAATTTAAAACAATCATTCTCCAAACCTAGTCAAAAAGTACTTTACTTTTACATAATTTAGCTTCCAAGGCTAATAGTGCCGAAAAATATGTGATGCCGTCATGTAGGTTCTCTCCTTTCTCTAGGTATAGCTAGCGTTTTCATAAAAGCGTTCGGAGCCAGGACTTTAAAACATGCTATGGTGAAGATATGTTGGTGGCACTTATCATTATCTTGCTTCATAGTAGTAATGTACTACCACCTTTCTTGGATATCCTTATTACTAAACACTAATCTAATTATAACCTACTAAAAATACATACACTTTGGCCCATTACAATCGTTTCATACGGTTTTGCGACAGTAGTAATGGTTTTCTGGCGGCTATTCGATCGTGTAATCCAGCTTTATTAACCGCCTCTTCACTGTTGTCAGCGACATCGGATTTGCGCGGCCTTCAATTAACTGTGCGCGAATTTCTAGAGTTGTTGGGCGTCTGTTTCGTTTAGAAATTAATGTAATTTGTAAATCCTCATTCGGCGTACACTTACACTTTTCGATAAGTTAATTTAAGTTTATGTACTATTATTCGTAAGGAATTGTTTTCTCTATGTAGAGTTATTATGGCACTACGTGCTACCGAATTTAGTTCTATTCGTTTTGGCATTATACAACTTTTTTTTTATGCATTAGCGCACGATTCACGACTTTCTCGTGCAATTTCTAAGGTAAATTAATATATATTGTACATGATAGAGGGCGAAATACTACCCTAATTGTGTAAATGTTTGACAATAGTACCCCTATTAGTAGCGTCTCTTTTACATGTGGTTATAATTTATTTAAATATTCCAAAAAGAAAGGACAGTTTCTATTTTATTACGGTAAGTGAAACATATCAAACGAGCGAGTAATTATACCGGTAGAAAAGTGATCCCTCATTTATGGTCGCTAGTGTATATTTATCAAAAGTGTGTAAATACGATTGTGTATGTTATTCGGTTATAAGAAAGCAACACCGTAACTACAAAATTAGTAAATTCAAACTACTTGCTTTCCAACTAAATTGAATAATGCTATGTTTGAAAATAGAGAGTAAAAGGTTTTGGCCATTAACATTTTAAAGATCACGGCAGCAAATATGTATGTACAAGAAAGGTGTACACTCCTGTATAGTAACATGTTCCTTTACCTTTCCTCATTGATCAATGAGAGAGATCAATTACAAAAGCTAGCTTTCATGAGAGAATATTATTCATTTCTCGAATTTTGTGACTTTATTGCAGATTCTAAACGGTCCACCTACTAACCTTCCTTAATACTCCTAATATGTAGTTCCTTTCACTTACGCACGCGCTTATTTTCACTACTCACCCGCTGTAGTCGGTTGGACACCAGTATAGCCTTTACACTTTACTGCATGAATACTAACATATTTTGCGGCTAATTGCAAAGCTGCATAGGTATAATTAATTGTGGAGCCAACATCTAGGAAGTTTGAGGTGTTGACCTCAGTATTTTTCTTTTCTCAAATTTAGTCTACTTCTGAATGTTATACGGAACTGTTTTACGCTGTTTATCTCTGAAATTTTACGCGAGTCTTATTGTATGTAGAATTCAATTACTTTCTCGCTCCACAGCAACAGTTTTTTTGCAATTTTAAGACAATACAAATGCTTATAAAATGCTTGGATTTAATAAGCATAGCGATATAAATTGTATTAAGTACTTCTTCATCAATTCCCATGATAGACTTACCGTTTTTTAGTATTTCAGTGACAACGAAAAAGAAGTTCTTTGTCATTAATTCTCTTTAATTAAACATTGTCATTACCACAACAAATCCACTAAGTCAACGAAATTAAAGGATTTATATATTTGGAACGTTTTAGACAATGTTCGATTTGTGAGTGTATAGTACTAGTCTTCATATTGTCATATAATCTTCTGTTCATTTTGTTAAGTTGTTTAATTTTAAAATTATATGCTAGTGATGGTAAATAACCGGAATAATTCACTTCAAAACTTTCTCCAATCACACCTTTGATGTTTAAAAATAATGTTATAATACGCACACATTCACATTTACTTCCACAGTATATCATTGTAAATCTCGTTTACTACACATTTCATTCAGGACGTATAGAGTAAAAAGTATACCTGTATATACATTTTCATTCAAGGATTTTGTACGGTACGTAATCAGTATAATGACACGCTATTTTTAGAATAAATTGCTGGTTATTAATCAAGAATATGCATATGTTACCTAGTCCTGTGCATATGGATATGTAGTATATAAAGTGTAAATGATCATATGACTTGATGACAAATGTATATGTTCGCATATCGGCATATGTGAGCACATGATACATTAGTTTATGATAAAGAACGAATCATTAACCATTTATAGATGTATATACTTATTTGTTTATTCTGAAAGTATATGAATAATTAATTATTTTCATATGATATGCAATAGCTAGCTATTATCAGAAGATTATTGGTAATTCCAATGTCAGTGTAATCAGAGTTTACTTGTTCACTGCAAACCACGCTATTAGGTAACCGTTGCTTGGTGCATATGCATTTAATTTTAATTAATCTATTTAATAATGCAGATTAGTGTTGGGTAGTCTAGTTCCTTTTGCGTTCCATTTTATCAAAGGAACGAGTCCGTCGGTGTATGTATTTATTTTTGTCTATAGCGATACCTATTTTTTAGAAACCGTTTTTAATGTTATATTAAGTTTATTTCAGTTGTCTTTGAGTTATACATTATCCTAGTTTCTTTCCTTAGCAAAATTAAACAAAAATAAATGTGTTATGCATGTCAAACATTAAAAATGATTATCCAATGTAAAGCTGTGTAATTACGCAATATTTCACATAGCACAAAATTCATTCAAATGGTTTTGTGAAACGAAGAAGTTACCGGTAGAAGAAAAAAAATAATACTCATTAAATGACAAAAGTACACACTGCGAGAATGGTTTCGAACAAAAATGATATTGATTTTCCAAATAGCAGTATTTGATTGCAAGATACTAGTACCGCTCTGCAGTTTGCAAGTTCTCACATTATGAATATTCGATGTTTCGCCACTAATATAATATAAGTGGCTTCCTTAGGAGCAAAAGGGGCATTTGCGGGTACCAGAATTTTACGGTAACTCGACGTGTAAACCACGCTAGAAACGAAAATCCTCTGACAGCAGGTTCTTGCCTCTAGCGCGGTTTACATGTCGAGTTACCGTAACATTCTGGTACACCCCAGATGTCTCTTTGCTCATGAAGAAGCCACTCACATTAGTGGCAAAACAACAAGTTTTTTTATTGTATATCTTGTGCATTTTTACACTGTATATATTTTACAAACAATGACACGGTCAATACCCAGAAACCCTTATAATTAATCTGAAGCTTATTTCAGGGGAATTTGGAGACCGTTTGGGACCATAAAATTATAATTGTATTTGATAAAAGCCCAGACTTACATACGCTGTACCAAATATCCTTTCAAACATTTAATGACGTTGGAAATGAACAACAATATCAAAAGCTTATTCCGTACTTTGACCATCCTCCCTATCTACTTGTGACGTAGAAAGTTCCTTCTCTATATTTAAAAACATTCTCACTCCAAACAAAAATAGATTAACGGGAGAAAATTTAGAATAATTGGCAGTTATTTGTGTAAGACCATTGTTACTTTAAATTAAAAATTGTAATATAAATAATATGACTTAACATTACGTTGTTTATGTGTGCTTTTATCATATAAAATTGCACCTGGCGTAGCCCGTTCTATCATTGTATCGGCGCATGTAGACGTGTGTCGCTTCGTGTGCCGTGAATATTCAAATCCTAACGCTAGTTATAAGCATAAGATACACACTTGTGCGTATTTATTCTTTGCTCGATTTTTTGCCGTATTTAGTATCTCCGTTTTTTAATATCCACTTCGCATTAATTCTTTTTTATATACAATAAGTTTAGTTCGATTAGTTCGTGTGTTAGTATTAGATCATGTATATTTTGTGCTTGTTTTTGGATGATTTAAATGAAATTTGTTAAATAATTTGATCTTACGCCTAGGTAAGTTATGATGACTATAATTTATATGCGTATGAATTTTGTATATGTACTAGTAATGTTTTATTTGGTTAGGTACTAACACCTTATTTTGTTGATAGGTATCTTTAAATTAATACGGACTCTTATACTATTAATTCTGCGCATAATTTAATTAAAATTTTTATTTTTCTTGTAACATGAACATATTATTTTAGATAGAAAATAGGAGACCTACTTCTAATTTTACTCTAATTAATAGAATGATTAATAATTGATTTAGTCAAATTTCATGAAAGCATTATGTCAAAATGCAAATATAAACTTAGAATTAGCGGATAAGCTTGAATTTATGACAACATGTGAATATTAATTTTGATTTCGTAATTCTCGGTTTATTCGGATACCAAGCATGGTTCGCATGAATCGGTTGTTAGTTGCTGACTATCTGACCATCTAAAATGTCCCATTACCATTCTTATGTGAATCTTCCCACACGTATGCTAGGTGGGAGCGCTAAAATCATTGATAATATCATATAATATAATATGTATTTACAAGAAAAAACGAGACATGTTCACTTGTTACAGAATACAAAACAGAACTACATACTATACAAACAAAATCTTTAATTCTTCAAATCAAATACGAGCTGATTGGAATGTGATCGGTGGGTTTTCAGGTAATGTTAAGAATCGAGATAATATTGTTTTAAATGTAGATGGTCAAGTAGTAAACGATCCTGATCAAATAGCCAATGCTTTCAATGAACACTTTATTCAATCTGTAAGATATGTTGTTTCTGCTATTCCTGATACTGGGGTGACGGATAGTAATAGTAATAATAATATGATTGTTTCTAGTAGCATGTGTGCTTTGCCATTTCAAAAATTTTTGAACATGCTATGCTGAATAGACTGCTTTCACATTTAGATAAACATGGTATATTAACTAATAAACAACACGGCTCTGCAGCAAATCGTTCAACGTTAACTACGATTTATTCTATGTATGATAATATAGTAGCAAATTTGGATTCTGGGAAGCTTCCATATGGAATATTCTGTGATTTAAGCCGTGCATTCGATTGTGTCGATCACGAAATCTTGCTTTCAAAGCTAGAATGTTACGGAATACGTGCGGTGGTTGCTCGATGGTTTATGTCATTTTTACGAGGTCGGATACAGCTAGTAAAATTAAATTATAGAAGTAATGACAAGGTGCATGTGAGGCGATCGCTCGATTTACTAGTAGAAGTAGGTGTCCCTCAAGGCAGTGTCTTGGGGCCTTTACTTTTTCTAATTTTTATAAATTATATCACTGACTTTCTTCGTGACTTTGATATAGTTATGTATGCCGACGATATCAGTGCAGTAGTGTCGCATGCGAGCATTTCTGACACTGAGCAATGCACAAACGGTTTATTACAGAAACTGACCTACTGGTTTGCCGATAATAAATTATTACTTAACAACAGTAAAACAAAATATTTTATATTTCGTAATGTCCATAATAAAATGAATATTAGCGCGAATATTGTTGCACAGAATAATGAGGTAGATCGGGTTAACGAAATAGATTTTTTGAGTATAACTTTAGACGATAACTTATTTAAAGAGCATTGCAATAAGGTTACAAACAAGTTAAATGCTATCTGTTACCAAATACGTTCTTTAAGGAACGTAGTTGATTTTTCCACATTGCTATCATTTTATCACTTCAATGTGCATACCAGATTGTCATATGGAATTGCGATTTGGGGAAGATCATCGGCGGCTCATAATGTTTTCATAGCTCAAAAACGAATTCTTCGCTGTATGGCTCGTGTTCATTTTAGGGAGTCGTGCAGAAATATTTTTAAAGAATGGCGTATTTTACCTATGCCGTTGGTATATGTGTATGAAGTATTGATATGTATTTTCAAAAACAAAAATAATTTTCAAGTCCATATTGATTTTCACTCATACAATACAAGAGGCACCCTCACATTCAACAAATTTAACTAGAAATAGTCCTCACATTATGGGGTTAAAACTTTTTAATGCTTTGCCACCGAACCTTAAATCCATTTGTGTTTATTCTCTACAGGAATACTTTGACATATGTGCTGGTGCTGCTCTGAATTAGTTGAAATGTTTTATATTTTTGTATTTGACATTTACATATATTTGTAAAACATACATTTGTTATGACTCTTGCTGATATCGTTGTACGATCTAAGGGCAAATAAATGATTATTACTATTATTATTATTTTAATCATTTATTTACTTTAATTAATATATTTTTAAAAATTTAATTGTAGGTATACTAATTATAAAAATTATGAAAAACTGTGTGTCTACTAATTACATATTCTAATGTCAAATTTACTACACATTATGCAACCGATGTTTATGAGAAATTTAATTCTAACGACACAAGGCGAAAACGAAGAGACGTGGACGTTAAATTTTACTGTACAAAAACATATTCACAACAATTGTACTGAACTTATTGCGAATACCAGCACTAATTGCATCGTATAATTATGCACACTATTGAAATAGAAAAACTAGAAAATGGTTATAGTAAACGTAGCTGTATGAAAAACATGTGACCTAAATTCTCGTTTGCCTTTATGAATCTGTTTAGTGTATGTATGTATATACAAGCTTCATCAATGTCACGTCACACTTCGTATGGATAACCACAATCGACTGGTACGCAGATAAATTGCATGTAATAAAAGTGTAGATTACTAGCAAGTAATTAGGTTTTTCTTTTTATGTATGTTATTGATGACGCTTAGGCAATCTTCTTTTGTTTTACCTTCTGCCGCATATTGTGTAATCCAAATCCCAGTTTGCAGCCATCAATCTTCAGAATCTATAATCACATTTTTATTCAACCACAAAATATGTACTTTGATTGTATTCAATAGATAAGTTAAAAACAAATACATACCTATGTACATATGTGCGTAGACGTCTGATAGTGTAGTGTTTTAGAAAGATCGGTATCTTGAGTTTCTTGTGAACTAACACGATCGTTTCTTAAAATCCTTTGGTATGCCGATTTTTGTTAACATAATGTTCAATATTTGCAGACTATTATTAATCACAATAACGAGCTTTAATTATAAAACTCTTCCAACCAACTTCAGGTACACTATCGTCAGTTTTGAATGTCATGGAAGCTACTCTGGTTTGTGTTAAAAGTGTATACAGTGATCCTCAATTCTATAGTTTGAATATTTTATGAATTTTCTTTGAATATTAACGTTGCGCTGATTTGTGCTAATTATATAACAACTTATATTCAACGTGTATAATACATTTTAGACATATACTCAGTAACATAAGAAGTGTTACACCCAGAAGGAGTAATTTGTTTAACTTGATTTTTTGGCATCACAATGACTATATTTATAACATGCTACGATAAGTTAGCTGTTAGTTCTATCATTGATACTGTTTTGCTCTTATGTTCATAAGAGCTTACTAATATAGAAAAGTTTAGTTATTGCGTGTCCGTCCACAAGTGTTAGGCGCAACAAAATGTCTAGAGTTCGAAGCTGTCAAAATTATCACCTATTAGTGACTTTAACAGAGGTAGAATTCTTTCCTCTCGAGATGTTGGTTTGTCCTATCGCTAAATTGGCCGTCCGGTTAATTATAGTATAATGACGGTAATGCGTGTGTGTCATGTGTGGACAGAAGAAGGCAGAGGAACACGAAGAAGACCAACTGGTCAACCAAGGCGTACCAGAGAGCGTCAAGATAGGCGCTTCAGACAACTAGCTCTACGAGACCGTTTTGTTACAAGGCATCCAATCGCTGACCAATGGTTTGGAGAAGAAGGCAGACCTGTTACTATGCATACACTGTATTGCCGCATTTGAGCCTTTGGCCTTTTTCATATCGTCCACAATTAGCGCTTCCTTTAACTGCGGACCACTCTCGTCAACGCTTGAACTGGTGCAGAGAATGCCAGCATTGGGTAGTAGAATGGCATAATGTCGTCTTCAACAACGAATCGCGATTCTGTCTAGATATGCACGATGGCCGTAGAAGGGTGTGGAGAACGACGCGTTATTGGGTTAGTTGTTGAGAGGAATGTACACGGGACTATATATTTGCTCCAAGCAGCAGGCGCTAATGTTTTGCCATGGTCACCGCGTTTGCCGGATTTAGACCCCATCGAACATGTGTGGGAAATCATGGGGAGGAGGCTATCCTCTTTGCACCATCCTTCACAAACTTGGGCGCAGTTAATCAACGGAGTTCAAGTTGCTTGGAACGAGGTGCCACAAGCAGATATCGACCATCTCATTTTGTCGATGCCCAGACGTGTACAGGAGTGCACTCGTGTACGGGGCCGGAGGTCGCCAAACATATTACTATTTTTTTTTTCGGAGGTATGACATGTTAATAAAGTTTCTTGCAAATGTTATCGTTTCATTTCTGATGTAAAACTATCACGTTTCTAAAAAATCAAGTTAAACAAATGATTTCTTCTGGGTATAACACTTCTAATGCCACGGATACCTTACTCGCATAGACTAAACAATTTGTATAGCTAACTTATGTATGGTTTTTCCCCTTTAGGAATTGAATTGCAAAAAACGTGGAAACGCATATTTTATTAGGTCAAATAACAAGTTTTGAGTAACATTGACAAAAAAAAAAATTTTAACGTCCACCACACCTTTTATCCCTTTAGAAATGGAATTTAAACAAGTGTTCTTAAACGACATCGAAATATTTATAAAATAAACAGCATCTGTACATTTCAAATTTCTATCCTTGGCGGTTTAGCCGTGTATTAATATGTTCGGTCAAAGCAGGATTTGATAATGATAATACTGCATATTTTATTATTATTTTTCTTTCAGTTTATGCCAATTAAAGCGGGCATCGGTTGTCCACGAGATATTATTAATCTTACATTCTCTGAATTACAAAAAGGATTGTTGTTTCAAAGAGTTTTCCGCTATGGCAAAATTTGAGTTTTTCAACTAATATTGTTTGCGAAATCAACAGCTCAATTACATCTACTTATTCTAGAACATTAGAGATAATAGTGGAAGTTCTCCGCCTACTCTACAGCCATTTGGACATTTTAGTTCAACCCGTAAAGTGGGATCTGATGAAAATGTCGAAGTGGGTTATTGTCGATTAGGCGCGGTTGTATCTCTAGTTGAATTTGGATACTTGTTCAATTCGACGTTTAACGGAAATTAACCTATTATCGCATTCTATAGATTTTATTCTCTTTACAGAATATTTCTAAAATAGAGTTGTCTAAACTGATCTAAAGAAACAATTACTTATGATCTCCGTGGAAATCTGAAATTCATTTCACAATTTTTTATATGTACATAGACTACAAATGCTGTTTATCTTGCGTGAAAGAGCCAAGAAGCAAGAAATATTAATGGAAAAACGTCGTTATTAAGTTCATTTGTTGATTCCTTGAGTATGTTAGATCAATGACAAGAGCAAATAAGCCATATTAGAATTTCTGGAAAGCGATTTGCAGCTTATTCACAGTAGTAGGTTCAAAATTGTTGATATAGATATACAGTATGTAAAAAAATAATCGTACTCTTTTAGAAATTTAGCTGCTCATGACGAATTATCTTAAATAAAGGGCCTACAACAATGATATATAGTATGGAAAGGTTATTAGATATGTGAACGAGAATTTTGTGGCAGAACTGCCACGAACTGAGTAAATAACTAAATTATACAATAATAAAAGATAAAAGCATGACAAAAATTTGATCGTACCCTGCAGGCTAATATTTAGTATGGCCGCCTTGAGGTGCAACTACGGCTTAAGATCGTGTAGGCATCCATTCTAGCAGCTTTTGACATAATTCCAATATTCTATTGGTATGAACCAAATTTTGCACAATCTTGATTTTAAGTATGCTTTGGTTCTCTATCCTGTTGAAACATAAACTCAGTTTTAAGACCTAAGTTTTCTGCAGACAAAGGAAGTTTTTATTTAAGAATATTCAAATACCTTTATTTAGTCATTACTCCATTAATACATTCGACTTCACCACACACTTTCCTTGACATTGAACGCCAAAACATTAGTCCTCCTACAAAAATCAAACCTTTTTGTAAAAATAACAATAAGTAACTTAGCACCACCATGATTTATGGTGAGTTTCAAACACTCTGCTTTATATTTTTTCCTTGCCTTTCTCTATGTACGGATAACACCATTTGATCCAAAAAGTAGGATCTTTGTTTCATCTGACCATATTATGCTTCTATTGGTCAATAGGGCAATTTATTTTTAACACCAATTCTTCCGCGGTATCTCTTCGATTTTATTTGATTTTTAATACTTTGTGGATGTAATTCTACGTTAAATTCGTTTTATATTTCATAAGCAATCTTAACCGCAGATTTCCTTTGATATGGTAAAATTTTACGAACAATAACCCTATCAATATGATCTGTAGTTTTCTTTTTTCTGCCTTGGCCTTTTTTATTCGCAATATTTCTGGTTTTTTTATACTTCTGTATAATTGATGCAACTGTAGTTCTAGGAATGAATAATCTTTTACTAATCTTTTTATATCCTAAACCCATGTTGTGATAGTTTACTATTAGCTCTCGCAATTTAGTAATAATTTATCGTTGTTTAGCCAGAATTAACACACAACCAATCTAGCTGCAGTGTAACAGTAAACTAAATTAAATGTTAGAAACACGCTGAAACTACCGTTAAGGTCTTCTGAGGAATATTGATACAAGAATCGGCGGAAATGCTATAAACGTATTTACATGCTTTTTACAAAAAA
>SMLS01062335.1:0-14251 GCA_004785975.1 Popillia japonica | reverse complement strand
TTGCTTTTAGGATTTCTGATAGCTATGAACATAGGCCGAACATTATTCCTAGATAAAAATGTAAGTAATTTATAATTTTGAAAACATTTACCATTATCAAAAATAATACTTTTAGGTAAACCGATAGTATTGAAGTATTCTTGCAAACATTTTATAACGGTGGGACCGTTACAAGAATAAGTTGGATAAAAACGTACTAATTTAGAAAAACAATCTAAAACAACCAGTATATTTCTAAAACCATTCGAAGGCAACAAATGTTCTAAGAAATCTACAGCGATTACATCTCGAGGATGCCTTGAAATGATAGGTTTACCGGGATGAAAATTAGTATAGTTTTTAGTTTTATACAATTGACATGTATAACAGGTATTTATAATGTTTTTAGAAAGTTTCCAGTCCGATTTTGCTATGAAACGTTCTCGAAATATCAAGTGTAAACGTTTTAAACCTAAATGACAGTAGAAATTGTGTAATTCATATAAAATTTCTTTTGCTTTGAATTTCGGTTTTTTTTTAACTCATTAATTAGTAATTAATTAATATAAAAGTTTAATTTAATTTAATTTAATTTTTTTTTTTTATTTAATTTTTTTTTTTAATCATTATTTTAATTTTACACTGCTGACATGAATAAGGAGATAAGTATGAACAATATCAATAATATCAATAATAACATAACACTATATATAGTTTTCTGATAATATACACTATAAATGGAAATGGCTTGGCTAAATATTGTGCTCAATACATTTTGAGCCGAATAACACGTTGGTGCGGGCTAGCCTTTTTTGAGAGTAAACCGACCTGATTGAGGCTTGTAAAAACTTATTCAATGTCCACGTCTGTGGTACACAAACGAAACTATTATTACACATCGGTCTGTAATTTGAGGTCAACAAATCCGCTGACAGGATAATTTACTTTGAAAGACAACGGTAAAGAATGAAAGAGTAGCAACAAATTCTACCCTGAGCTATAAGAGAAAAATAGTCTCGGTGTGGCGTTTCCTGTGTGTTAATTCTGCAATGCCAGTAAATTTCGACAGATCATTTCGTGAAGTGATTACTCAACTACAACTGCTCTCCTTCGCAAGAGCAGCTCGCCCTGCACAATATTAATCAAATGGTCTCATATACATAAGATGTTGCCATCTCCCGGGCAACATGCTTGCAGCTAAGAAACTCGTGGCAACTAGTCGCTTTCTAGACCTTAACAGAGAGAAAGAGCCCTGTATTTTCCTATACACGGAGGAATATGCAGTAAAAGTTACGGTTACAGTCAGACATGCAACGCAATTCCAGAAAGCGCTACAGCTCAACATAATATGACAATAAATTCAGTATTTGTTTATTTTGTTTGTTAAGGGTTTTATTGGTTTGGAGACATAAAGCAAATTTCAATTATAAAATAGTTTTAGGTCGCGTACTTGGCCAACGTGCATATGTTTTTACATTAGAGAAGAAATTCCTTAAAAGAAGAATTAATTAAATGATATCGAAAGCTTTATTATATATCTTGTACTATTTATTTTTATTTGTACTGCATATTGTGATAGTATCACATTGCCACAAGCTCAGATACCAAACTCACATTCAAAAAATCAAATAAAAGGATACAATACCAGTTATGATGACATTCACCGTTCACAAAGGCGAATTATAAATAAAGTTGCACCAAATTATTTAAAATTTTCTTTATAAAATAAGATAAAAAAAACTTGCATTGGCATAATTTTACGCCTGTAATTAAAGTGCCTGTTAGTAAATGCCAGAGATAAGGAAAATCACTCGACAAATGTCAAAATGTCGATTTCAAACTCTGATTACGATCTAAAAATAAAATAATCAATAACATAATTCAGCAGAAAGAGTCACTATTGTAATATTCTAATTCATGACATACATTTTTATAAAAAGATTGTTAAAAGAAATTATGGTTCATAAAATTTCACTTTGACGTAAGCCATAAAACTCACAAAACGTAATTTCTTGAAAAAACACCGAATGACAGATGTATTAGGTATGAAAAGAAAGGTAATAACATCAGCAAGAACGTTCCAACATCAATTTCTAACGAAAAGGCCAATTTTCACAAGAATTTCTCATTGCATCTTCCAACATCCGAAACAAGACGAAGCATTTCCAATTGCCAAAATTCGCCAGTAGATATTTTGGAATATGGACAACACGAATATCACCATCATTTGAAGATCCAAAAACAGAATAAAAAGTTAATTTTAAGAATTTGAAGTTGCAAAACGTTTCACATTTGTTTATTTTCACGACGCCACTCATCAGCCAATTAGAGCACCGGATTTGCGAAAAAACTTGAATAATGCATCAACAAATTCGCATCATTCTCGTATTCGCCTTCAAAGGAGACACCACGTACGAATTTGCTCCTAAAATACATAAAAATTAGTAAACCAGCGAAGATACCAGTGACAGTTGAGGTTAACATAACCTGAACAGAAGTTTAAGTGACAAATAAACATCACAGTGATTCACCATCGAGAAATCAACAAAGCAAGGCCGATCACTTCTTAATTGCGAGAAAAAAACATCCAAGGGAAAGAACAGCTGGGAGACCGATCCAGACCACACCTGACATTCCACAGTTTACCTACCGGATAGACGAGAACGACGCCATCTAGTTATATCGAGGGGAATCGTCGGAGAATTTCAGCAAAATTTAAAATAAATTAAAAGAAAAACAAAGATTAGTTATTAAGGAACATTTTTACGTGTGAGCTGAATTAAATTATTGAGATTGTCCGGCTATAATACTTTTCTTTCGCATTTATATTAATTTAATTTAGAAAAAAAATAACAATTAACTCATTTATAGTCCGGCAGAGCGCGCCATCCAGTTATTTGTCAAATCAACCTCAGTTCATAATAATACGAACCATTATTTCTTATAGAGAAAAAAGTTTATGTAATCCACGTTAAATTTAGTTTTTTTTTTGAATTGAATGAATTTAACTATTATTGATACAAAGGCATTCACTTTTATTTACCTATTTTCATGTGTGTAGAAGTTTAAATAAAGTATAAGTTGTTATCTACGACACGGATTTTTATTGAGTAAATGCGAGAACTTCGAGACGTAAGCGAACCTCCCCCCCCCCCGAGAGATATTCTAAACACCAACCTGAACATCAAACCAGAGTCTCATGCTAAATAAAGAATTTAATTCGTAAAGTAAGTAGCTATTGTGTAAAATTAGCACCGCCAACGAGGAGCTATTATAATATATATTTTACTAACCATGACACGATCAACACTCAGGAATCTTCTTCAAGATATGATCTATAAATGTTATTTTCGATATAGGGAGCTATATCTTCTTTTATTTTGGTACCTTCTTATATTAATGGCTAGATTTACACATACTAATCGGTCGTGCTTGTATTTTCATCCAGAAACACATTCTGGTCAAAGTGGCGCAACTTCATCATCTAACTTTGGCCACCCATATACATATATTTATGAAGTTTTATGAACTGCAAAATATTTGTGATTGTGGTTACTTAAAATACTCCAAACGGCCAATAAAATAACACAAAAATCAAGTTATTACCTTAAGTTTGAAAGTGGACCAAAGTCACTCAAGTTTACGGTATTCATGTCTAACAAGGAAAACCTATCACCTTCTGGTTTGAGTTCATTACATTATCACATGAATTACATATAATTCATTTGTAAGCATCTTCATTAGCATAATTCATAAAATCAAACAAGTGTGTAACCTGTCCATTAGGATTGAATGCATAATTTAGACACTTAAGCTTAGCACCGATAATTTAGAAATTCATATGTATACCCACGAAGTAAATGCGGCGTGATCTTTTTCATGCTGTTCAACCTCCCCATTTTATTTGTGTTCTTTATGTAGTATTTATACGTGTTGTGTTAGAACTTGATTGATAGCTTTACGCTGGACTGGCTGATTTGATTAATTTTTCTCACGATTAATCAAAGATTTAACGAAAATATCGAGCATGATTTAAATCAATTTCAACTGCTTATATTACTTACTATTATGAATTGTGTTCTACCAATCTACATGTTCTAAACTAACCGAAATTATTTATAAACTACACATGCTTAATTAACAGCTTTGTTAGTTATAGTAATGCCTACATCGAGCTGCATTACTACGTTACAAATCCGGACGTCTTAATGTAGCCAGCAATTCAAACTCTAGGAGAATACAATACCTTTAATTGGATATACGAACCAAATGACTGCAGATGATAGATATAAAAGTAACAAGCAATTAAAGAAAATATTAATTAACGTACGAATATATACACGTGCAGTTATAATTATAGCACATGCCTGGCAAAAATGCTAATTAGGAATGTATGTAGTACAAATAAGGACTTCCTATAATATTATAAAAAGCAAGAGTATCACAGCACATACAGCTAGTAGAAGAATAATTCAGAATTTCATTTTACGAAATGATTGTCAGTAGCAGACTCACTTTGTAATGTAGCAGCATTTATCACATATTGTTGCAACTATTCAATTATGAGAAATCACTGCATCCTGGTGTTTGGTCAGTGATAAGCCAAGGAATCATCGGAGCAATATTTTTTCAGGGAACGCTAACTGCTCAAAGGTACAGCACAGAAATTTTAGAACCATTTATCAATCAGTAGATCATGTAGAAATTCAAGACGGATATTTACATCAAGACGGGGCACCTTGTCACTGTATTACGGAATTTTTAGATTACTTAAAAGAATTTGTTGATTTGATTTGATCGAACACAAAATACATATCAGGTCTTCTATCATCCCTGTAACACCGCGGCCTATGGCCTATTTATTATTCCGTGCCTAGTGAGTTTCTTTACATAAACAGGTCAGTCCCCTTTACTAGGTTTAATAGCCTGTACGGTAAATCTCTTTCTGGTAGACCTATTAGTTGGCTAGTTCATCCCAAAATGACAATATCAGTTGTTCCAATACAGTGCATTCAAATAGAACGTGGTAGGCTGTTTCCTTCTCCTCTTTCCATAATCTGCAGATCGGTTTCTCTTTAAATATTTCAATTCTATACAGATATTCCCTTAGACAGAGGTGTCCTGTTCGTACACTCGTCACTGTTCTAAGCTTTACTCAGTAAAGAGGCAGCTGCCCCATCATCCACTTGCTGTGTAACTGTCTTTCAATGTTGTTCCAATGTACATACCTGGTGTGCTTTTGTAATCCACTCAGCTACTGCATCACGTATTGCAGTCTTACAAGGGGAACGCCAGGGTTGTCCGACACGGATTTTAATGAATGTTATAAAGGGACCTTGCCTCAGTACCCAGGTACGAGCTTTTATCCTAACGCGTCGCAGTTTCTGAGGAAACCAAAGTTGTTTACGCGTTCGTTCCTTTATATCGCTAATGTCAGTTTCTAAACAAAGGGGCTTTCATAGCCCAGTGGATAACATCTACGCCTCTCACGCTGGTGGCTCGCGCTCAATTCCTGCCAGTGTATTTTGTTGTTCTTATTGTGCACAATATTAACAATTATATTTCCTCCAAACTATTCATCAATGATATTTTTTTTTGGTAATATTATTATTTAATAAATTGAGAGGAAATCTTCACTATGACGTATATTTTGAATTTCGAATATTCGAGCGCACATACTTGTCCTGCGATCCATTTCTTATCTGCAGTTCGCTTCTTGCCTGCTATCCGATTTTTATCAGCAGTCCAAATAAATAAATAAATAAAAATAATAAATATATAAATTCCAAATACACGTCAACTTCATCATAATGTTTGCTTCCAATTTATTTAATAACATAATTACGACGGCGAAAAATATCGTTTATGAATAATTTGCATGAAATATAACGGTTACTATCGTGCACAATAAGGTTAAAAAAAAATAGTGGCAGACCCGAACGCGAGCCACCAGCGTGATAGGCGTAGAATTTTCAACTGTGCTGCCAAGGTGTACTTATTGAGAAACTAACATTATCGATATAAAGGAAGGAACTTAGCGCGTTCTGAACTCGCTAACGACGTTGATTTTCTCGGAAACTACAGCGCGTTAGGATTAAAGTTCATACCTGGTACTCAGACAAGGTTCCTCTACAACATAGTTGTTAGTTATTGCCAGACCCGGTTCTGCTCTAGTGTATTTAGTTGCAGAGTCTCATCTTGCCAGCTTGTTTGCTACTTCATTGCCTGGTATGCCCTGATGCCCCAGCACCTACACCAAGGTAACTTTGTTGTGTTGAATCCACCCGTGACATAGCAAGCGCGGCAATATTACTTTTCGATATTATACTTTTAGTAATTTAAGTCAATATAATTTCAAAAACGCCTGAAAATTAATATGACAGGAGTATCGAATGTTGGTAGTATCAATATTTAGTTTAGTGATTTTGAGAAAGCAATTAAAGCTTTATTATCCATTTGTACAACATATTGTTACGTTTTGCGGGTTTTTAAGTAAACGTCAGGCGATAATATATGTCAACACAAGTATTTATTTCCACTAACTAAACACTCAATAATTATCACATTTACTTAGTAACGAAGAACAAACTAATAATATTTATTTTAACTCGAACTAATTCTTTATATACATGTTTTACATTTTTTGCTGATACGAGGAAATCGTGCTTATATACTACACCAAATATTTTTAGAATTTTACCAGACGTTTCCAGAGTGTCCTCTCTGAATATCTCCAGAATAACCGCAAACAATCATACGCATGCGTACATGAAGGAAACTACAAACAGGCATATCATATTTATATTCAAAATTAAAAACTAGTTCATGAAAATTTAAAATATTCCGCTTTGTTTTCAACTTGTGATGAATGTTTTGTTTTACTAAATTAATTTCGTATACATTTTTTGTAGCATTTTGTTATAAACTATTGTACAATATTGACAGTACCAGCACCAACGAAATTCAATTGCTTTCTTTCTTGTTCGTAATGACTACATGGGATTGGGTCAACTTTGGTATTTTAAACGCATGTACGTAGGAAAAAAGTCCTGCAACAATACATTATACAGTAAAACCTGTGGCTAGCGGCCACTAAAAATATCAAAATTGTTGGCCGTTATTCAAAGGTGAGCGCAAAAGACAGGGGATGGATATTACTCACACCAAATTCTAATGATAGCTATTATTTTTCTTTTAGAAATAATATTCATTTGGACATTATATTTAACGATTTTATTTAAACTTAAAATAAATAATACAGAGACACGTAAGTATATAAGTAAACTAAATGTGTATACAATTTGTCATAATATCTGATGTCATCCAAGCCTTTTTGTTATGTACCCACTCTAAAGGTAATTTGTCGATATGATTTCCCTTAAAACACCGAGGATATGTACTTTTTCCAATAACTAAAAGGTTTTGTTTGTGGCCTTCCATATTTACGCAGAATAAAATAGTTAACCGTTGTTTTGCAATTTTTTTACCATTGCATTTATCGTATTTTAATGCAAAAGTTTTATTTCGCGATAATACAGACCTGTTTCGTCAACATTAAATATATCCTTCGAGGAATAATACTTTAAAATTTATGGTAATTTAGATTTCCATGCTTCTACATATTCCAAATTTACATCAGCGGACTCACCACAAATTGATTTAAAAGTGATATTGTGCCTTAGACAGAAACATTCTAACCAACCATTTGAAGCAGCAAAATTCTCAATATTTAAATTTCTTGCTGTCTCTAGCGCCTTTTGTTTAAGCAATGATCCAGATGTGGGAATGTTTTTATTTCTAGCCATGCAGAAGCACTTATACACAACTTCATCCACTGCTACTCTACCCGTTTTAGGGAATTTCCGTTTCTGATTCAAATTTATAGCCTCTTCATACATCCTTTTAATATTACTTTTGTTTTTACGCTATCGTTAATTTGTTTTTCCAAATCCGAATTTTTCGGCTAACTTCCGCAAACTTAAATTATACTTGTCACTCTCCTCGATAATATCAATTTTATCTTTCAGTGACAAACGTTTTTTTTTTAGCGACATATTATGAACTTTATGAACACAACGATAAACTTAATCTGATCGAATGAACAGGCGTTTTCGGAAACTGCTACAATCAGCTGCTGTTGTAAAATAATTCTATCGTGTTTTATTATAAGTAACAATAAACCCTTACAAGTAAATTCTGTCGCCTTGTTTAGACTGAACAACAAATACGTGAGTTTTAAAATTTTCGATACGGACGACGACCGTTATTGGGAGGTAAATTTTATTGCTGTTATGCCGTAAAATAGTGGGATCGTATGGCCGTAGCCGCTTTGTAAAGGCGGCCGTTATTGCAATTTTTGTATATATGGAAATACTCGTACTGTAGATTTTTGCAATGTTAAAGCTGGCCGTTATCATAGGTGGCCGATATATACAGGTGTCCGTTAACACAGGTTTTACTGTACTACCAAGTCAAAAAAAAATGGATACTCTGCAAGTGCTTAATGCAATATCTTTTTGTAAGATAAATACTTTTAATATGTACTGGCTCTAAAATACTAGTATTGATGAACAATCAATGAAGGATAGTTGTTTTAAAATACATAAAGTTATCTTATTTAAATATAAGTAAATCAATCTATTTTAGAGAAACACTATTAGAAACCTAGGCTTATCAGTAGTTCTGTAAATTACACAACGTCATATAAAGCCCCTACATTATTTCATTTGAAATGAGAATTTATCTGCAGTTCTAACGCAATCGGAAGAACCAGAGATATAATTATTTTAAAAAGCCTGTATCCCGAAACTAATGAATTCTCCACTTCCTCTTTTTGTTAATTATTCACATTTTTATAAGTAACTGTTAGCCTATTATAATTTTCAAAAAAAATAAAAACAACAAAAGAAACAAAACATGGCACAACCTTTATGTGACTGGATAGGTACCCGGGTACCTTTTTCAGATTTACATGTTAATATCTTTTGTGTTTGAATTTGCTGAGCTTCGAAATTCTGTGACATCTCTAAACTTGTTCTATATTACATATTATTATATACATTTTCTTACTTAGTTAGATTTAATTTTAATGATAAAATGGCATCCGAAGTTATTACACCCTCTAATGACGGTGGAGGTACCCGGGTACCTCCATTTAAAATTACATAGCGATGGAGGTGAATGAACAAAAAGTAGCATTTTTACATTGTTTTTGTTTATATGTATATGTTATAAAAAAGATTTATAAAAAGAACAAAAACAAATAATAATAAGATTAACTGCCTGTTAATTACAAGTATCGCAAACTGCCTTAGTAACAGAATGGTCATTGCAAACTGGTTTTGAACAAAAGTGTCATGCTTTTCACGTTTTTCTTTCTCCATGATCCAATTCCCGGCAAACATAACATTTTCCAACTATCGAAATACGCCCAGAAGTATCTCGAAATGATCGATTTCTGACTGTTGTATCAAGTAGTTGTGTAATTTGGCGTCCTAAAATAAATTCTATAGATGTATGTACGTGTAAAATGATTGCCCAAAACTCTTGGAATACTGTTTTGAGTTAGTACAGAAGAGATGCATAACTCATTTACAAGATCTTTCAAAAATCTCCATCGGCGGTCGGTTGATGTATGTAAGTCTAGGATTGTGCTCCGTGTAAATTATGTATGCACTCAGTGCGGCAAGACCGATCATATTGGGAAAAACTGGTAGAGGCCAACGATTTGTTCTAAGCTTTTACTGTATACTCAGATAACATTAACAAAATTAGTGCTCAAATCAAGCAGTATTTCTAGGATAGTGTTTCGATTTTTTCATTTGATTATTTTGTTTGATCTAAACAACAAAGAATGTTTATTGTATTGTCTGCATTTTTTATAATTATGATTTTAATTGCGTACGCCAATTCATGACCTACTGTTAGTTTTGTCATATAAGTTTGCAAAAACTTTTCGTTTTCTTGCATTTTTCCTTATTTAAGTGTGTGTTTTTATGACATTATTCGAATCGTTAGAAAATGTTCTTTCATAAAAATAAAAAACAAATACATAGTGCAATTTGAAAACAACAAGTTCAGTTAGGTACGTTTCTCGTGAATTATAACTGAAAAACAGAAAATTCTCATTGCTGTTTGTAGTCTTTACGAACAACTACAGTTTCATATATAGATCATTAAAATCAGATAACAAATAAACACGTTACAACCTTTGGAAATTTTTGTGGAACACCCGGGATGTACCATCACGGACTTTAGTTATGTCCGGTATCTAGCGGTACAGCCTGCACTCCTATCACTATTCCCTTTAAGATAAAACGGACATGGTGACAGGAGCGCAGGCTGTACCGCTAGATACCGGACATAACTTAAGTCCGTGGGTGTACAGCTACAACGTATATACAAAGTTGGGTACCCGGGTACCTACGTCGTCACTAGAAGGTGTTATTTTTCGCAGTCACAAAGGTTAAAGTTTGTTAAGAGTAGGCTTTCACGACCGTAATCCATAGTAGGTATGTTGTTTCGGGTCTTGTCGCGTAGGTAAATAAAAGACAAAGAATATTTACCTACGCGACAAGATCCGAAAAAACATACATACCTACTAAAGTTTTACCTTCGTTTTCTATATAACTCTTCTAAACTTCTTTTTCTTGTTGAAAATAGATGCTCACTATTTCAACAAATACCTTCCAATTAATCAAATTTATTTTCGCTGTCAACTGTGTACGGTAAACACACGTTATCATTTACCTATGCATACATATATTTACACCTCTGACTTGAGTAGTACAAATGTGTTTACACACGCACATATATATAACTGAAGAAGTATTAGCATTATCCTCTTCAAGTAATAAATTATCGGAAACTGCTCCTTCCTAATTAATTGTAGAAATTTTAGTTTAGTTAGAACCCAAAGTGTACTTCATGTATGTATTTACTTAGGTATGCTCATATACATACATACATTCGTACATGCACTAACGAAGCAAGTTTTATCTTTTAGCAAATAAATTCCTACCTACACACAATTACACAAGCAAATATGATCTAGTTTGCAAACCATATTAGCGCTCCCACTAATGGAAATCTGTTACATATTTATTGTACTACATATTACTTCTAAAACACTCTTACAGATAATTATTTAGTCTACTGCTTCTGTCAAAAAAGACTTGATAGAAGAAAATTGAACCTTTGAAGAATGAACCATTAAAAGTGTTATGGAGCTCTTTACCTCGCATATAAATACTGTCGCAATTTAGTATTACCAAAAAGCACATCTAGAATGTGGAGAAAATATGTTGCGTGATAGCAATTTTGAAGAAATAATCATTTTTCTGGTGAAAGCGTTGAAATACTTGTAACTGACAATCTGTTATCATTGAAGCGATAGAATATGAACTGTGTATATAGTGTATATAAACGAGTTTTTGTAGAGCTTGTGACAATGATACCTCATTGCGTTGTTAATTATTTTTCAACAACGAATAGTACTCGACCGGAGAACTGATAATGGACGGCCTACAATCGCCGGACCCAACATTCGAACTCCATATCTTTCATATCGTAACAATCAGAGACCGATAGATATGTATTATTTCGAGCACCTAGCCTATAGAATTAGCTCGGTTTCACAAGAATGGTAATAAAGTAGGTACACATATTATATATTCCTTAAGATGTTCATATATTATATATTCCTTAAGATGGAATTCATTCTGATAATTAATAAAGCTATAATAAACTCTTCCTGCAAAGTACTTGTTTAGCAATGACAGGCAATTCAACAATGTTGCCAATAGCAAGAGTGATTATTTGTGGAGAAAACTCCCTCGGGGTTCAATATTGAGCCAATTGTTTTTAATCTGCTCTGCTAAACCAAATTTAGCAAAAAACAAGATTATTATAACGACATTAAAAGCAACTATTTTTGTGAGCATACCTGAATTTTGTCGATTGATAAATGGAAGAGATTTTTAAAAACAATTCTTTATTTTTTAAATACAAAAGTTGAAGTTTACTATATGAACGTTACAATCTAACTAAAACTATATTATCTTAAAAGGAACTCTTCTCGTTCTTATCTCCTACGTGCTTCTTCATGGTCACCGTATCTTCAATATAGATGACACCTTATATCCATGTGACTTCTCTCGACCTAGAAGGGATCTTGGTGTTCCTCGGCAAAAGCTTGTGTTGTGTTTCCCAAATTCTTGTCTAATTTGTTTTTACAAATAATCTTACGATTTTTACATAACATAAGGAATACAATAGCGCTTATTGTAAATATCAGTCCCCAATTTACATATGTATGATTTTGATTGATTGATTCTAAATGTGCTGTTTTTGCAGTCGCTATTTCAGCTTGAATTTTCTCGTAACTTTCTAGATTAATTTTACTCAACACCTTATATCCATGTGACTCCTGCACTAGTTTTTGTACCTTCGCTTTTTTTACATTGCATAAGTAAATATTCAAATTTTAAAGTAGGTATTTTACATTTACTTGTAACCTCACAATCACTGACATTAGTGTTATACTCAGAAGAACTCATGTGTTTAACTTGATTTTTTGGCAATGTGATAGTTTTACGTCAGAAATGAAACGATAACATTTGCAAAAAATGTTATTAACATGTAACACGCAAAAAATTAATGTGTTTGGCGACCCCGTACCTGAGTGCACTGCTGTACACGTCTAGGCACCGACAAATGAGATGGTCAATATCTGCTTATCGCACCTCGTTCCAAGCAACTTGAACTTCATTGATTAACTGCGCCAAAGTTTGTGGAGGATGGCGCAAAGTCTTCTCCCCATGGTATCCCGTGCATATTCGATTAAATCCGGAAAACGGGATGGCCACGGCAAAACATTAACGCCTGCTTCTTGGAGAAAGTCTATAGGTCGATAAGCAATATGGGGAAGTGCATTGTCTTGCTGAAAAAGAACGTGTGAACGACCATCTAGATAAGGTAGTAAAGTGGTTTGTAGGACATCATCAACATAACAACAAAGAAGTGGTAATCCGCTACCATAAGCAATACTCCCACAAACCATTACTCCAACAGTACTGTGTACATGGCTCTCAACAGCAAACCCCATATCACGTCGCCCTCCACGCCGGCATCGTTCCCTTTTACGGCCATCGTGCATACCTAGACAGAATCGCGATTCGTCGCTAAAGACGACATTATGCCATTCTGCTTTCCACTGCTACCGTTCTCTGCACTAGTTCAAACGTTGACGGCAGTGGTCCGCAGTCAAAGGAAGCACTAATCGCGGACGGTATGAAAAACGTCTAAAGGCTCGAATGCGGCAATGTAGTTACGTATAGTAACAGATCTACCTTCTTCTCCATACTCTTGGTCAGCAATTGATGTGCTGTAGCAAAACGATCTCGTAGAGCTAGTTGTCTAAAGCGCATATCTTGACGGTCTGTGGTACGCCTCGGTTGGCCAGTTGGTCTTCTTCGCGTTCCTCTACCTTCTTCTGTCCACACACACACATTACCATTATTGCAGTACAATTAGCACGACTGCCAATTTTGCAATAGGACAAACCAACATCTCGATAGGTAACAATTCCGCTCCTGTCAAAGTCACTAACACGGTGATAATTTTCACGTCTTCGAATTCTAGGCATTTTGTTACGGGTAACACTTGAAGATTGATACACAATAACTAAATTTTCTATATTAGTCAGCTCACATGAATGTCTTCTCAAAAAAGTAAGAGATTTTTTTTCGCAGAAACGTATCAGTGATAAAAAGTTGATATTCTTATCATAGAATGCTTTAAATATAGTCATTTTGATGCCAAAAAATCAAGTTGAACAAGTTACTCCTTCTAGGTGTAGCACTTCTAATGTCACTGAGTATATGTATAGTCTAAATAAAACGATTATAATATATAACACATTTTTGATAAAATGTTTTCATACGTGCAATATATTGATTAAGCAATGTATGACTACGATGGAATTGCTACGTAGGAAAAATGTTACTTGTCAGTTATCTAGTTTGCCTGCATTTATTACCCAAATAAATTATACCAATAAACAGTATGCAATGCCCAGCTTTTCATTATATCTTCCGTTGGCAATGATAACGTTACTTACGGTCATCTGCATTTCATTCGATCACAAGTAACTGTACCGTGAAATTGTGTATGTACATTACATACATATATGGAGTTGCCAACACATACAGCACATGACCAGATTTCTTACTTACACAAACTGATTGTGCTTGTTGATTTCTGTTCTCAATCG
>ML217734.1:8711-31471 GCA_004785975.1 Popillia japonica | reverse complement strand
GACAACATGGATAATACCCGGAAAAACAACAGGGAACCAAATTGACCATGTCCTGAAAAGAAGAGAAAGGGAATAATGGATACAGGATGTCAGGTCATATAAGGGCAACTATTATACAAAAAACTATATTACAGCTACAACGTCAGTTTTGACTTTCTGTTGACACACATTTTTTGGAAAATATTTTTGAAATTACGGAACAGAATTGTGTTCATCGCTGTTTGCTGACTAATATGCCATACATTGATAAAATTTTTTAACTCTACATTGTAAGTAGTACATTAATTTAATTATAGCTTTGTAATTGTTATTTATACTTGTAGCATGCTCCTGAGGAAGTTATAAAATTATAACGAAATATTGAGCATATGAATAAATGAGTTTTATTTCAACTACAGACCGATCACCCTGATACTCGTCTTTAACCCTAATAAAGTACGGTCGATACTTTTACCCTTATTATATATATATATATATACAGGGTTGCCCACTTGGCCTTCGTTCGTAAACAGTACGTTTACTATTGATTTTAACGGAAAATGTTAAGATGCATTTTTATTCGAATATTTGCCGGTTACAATGTAAAAATATTTCGAGTTTCCTGAGGAGCTCGATTTCGTCTGTACAGGACTGGACTCAGTTTTTTTAAATGTTACACCCTATATATTTTTATGGTTTTGATATATATACCGAATTTTAAGTCAATGTTGTTAAGACTTTTATTTGCAGAAGTCAACTCGTTTAGGAGAAAAAACAAGTTTTTTGAAAATTCCCACCGAAATAAGAGTTCATTCAAAAAATCGTATCTATTCAATCGTTGACTAAATATTGACCAAATTCGAGATTATCATAACCTGGAAAGTGGTATAATTTTTGGTATGTTGATTTTTAACGAAACTTTTTGTAAAAGCACTTTATTAATATTCCTTTGGCAACCACAGAAAAAGGGAAAAAATGGATTTTTTTTTAATGGAACCACCTGTATATGTTATCAGGAATGAATTCCTTTAAAAATTTACTACGATTTTTGTTAAATATGTTCTATACCCAAAGGCAATAGTTTCTAAGATAATTACCATTAATAACATGTTGCTCAGAAATTTTGCTGGTCCTTTAAATTAGAGTTAAATCAATAACAAATGCACACTATTTATAACAAATATTTAATTATTATTATAAAAGTATTGTAATAGTCACATAAAAAAGAAATGATGCAAACTACAAAATGCTTAAAATCAATTTAAAATAGCTTCAAAAACCCCGCCAATATTTTCTATACACAGCCTTACACGATTTGTAAAACTTTCGTTAACATTTTGTAACATTGCGGGGCTTATTGGCCTGAAAGCTTCACGTATTCTTTCATATCGTCGGAAGGCGGCAGGCGGTTCTTGGTACAAGCGCTCCTTGACATATCCCCACAGAAAGAAGTCAATTTTGGTAATATCGGGTGACCGGGGTGGCCAGTTCACAGCTCTTCCTCTGCCAATCTATCTCTCGAGATATGTATTGTTCAGAGAGGTTCTTAGAGAGCGCCGTCATGCTGGAACCACATGAATTGACGCACTCTCAATTGGATATCTTCTAGTAAAATAGGCAATTCTTGCCGCAAAAAATGTAAATAAGTTTGGCAGTTTAAGTGTCCATCGAAAAAAAGGGTCCCACGACATATTGACCAAGAATTCCACCCCACGTATTTAGCGACCACCAATGCTGGCGGTGAACTTCTCTTGATAGATGTGGGTTTATGTCGGAATAATGGTGGTAATTGTGCCTGTTCATAAACAGGCGGAACGTTGATTCGCCGTAAATAAAACAAAATTAAAAAAGTCTCTGTCTAATTTTGCATTGGCCCAACGACTAAAATCTGAACGACCTAGAAGATCATCTCCAATATGTTTGTGGTGCTTTTGAAACCGATATAGGTAAAATTTTTCGTTTTTAATGGTACGCCAAACTGATGTCCTGCTAAATTCTGCAATGTCCTCAATTTGCTTAGCACTTCTTCTTGTGTCTTCAACTAAGGCTGTAATTATTATTGCTTTATTGTTCTCACTTAGAACTAATTTGTCACGTCTAGGTTTCGAACATGCCACATTTCTGCTAGATGACACGAATCTTTCAAAAAGAATCTCAAATGCCGATATGTTTGAATGGCGTCGATCGGGATACTTATCTTTGTAGACACGCGTAGCCAACAACGGATTCCTTAGGCATTCACCAAGAATGAAAACTATATCGACTAATTCATTATTTGGAAAACGTGGCATTTTCGGTTATATTTTGGGCTCTTTGTGCAAATCGGATAGCATAATTTGTCATATAAATTATAATTAAACTGACATATGTATAATATGTTGTTTTCCCATTGCAAGTATTATTTTCACGGCAACTACGATTCAAAAGAACAACGAACTTTCTGAGTAACATGTTATTAATGGTAATTATCTTAGAAACTATTGCCTTTGGATATAAGACATGTTTAACAAAGATCATTGTAAATTTTTAAAGGAATTCATTCCTGATAAAATATACAGGTGGTTCCATTTAAAAAAAATCATTTTTTCCACTTTTTCTGTGGTTGCCAAAGGAATATCAATAAAGTCCTTTTACAGAAAGTTTCGTTAAAAATCAACATACCAAAAGTTATACCACTTTCTAGGCTATGATAATCTCGAATTTCGTCAATATTTAGTCAACGATTGAATAGATACGATTTTTTGAATGAACTCTAATTTCGGTGGGAATTTTCAAAAAACTTGTTTTTTCTCCTAAACGAGTTGACTTTTGCAAATAAAAGTCTTAACAATATTGACTTAAAATTCGATATACATATCAAAACTATAAAAATATATAGGGTGTTCCATTTAAAAAAACTGACTCCGGTCCTGTACATACGAAATCGAGCTCCTCAGGGAACTCGAAATATTTTTACATTGTAAACGCCAAACGTTTGAATAAAAATGTATTTTAACATTTTCTGATAAAATCAATACTAACCGTACTGTTTAAGAACGAAGGCCAAGTGGGCAACCCTGTATAGGTATTAAAATTTTGAAGACTGAAATCAGTTACTGACGCTGATCCTTCGTATATTGTGATGAAAATTGTGGAATATTAAACCACCATTTACTTCCTAGCAACATCGGCTTTACAACTAGTCCTCTTTTCGGTCAAGTTTTTTGCTCTTGACAAGATTCGCACAGGTTCAAGTAGGGTGTAACAAGTTCTGCTGTCACATTTTTATATTTTGTTTTTAGCTCTTTTATCATTTTGATTCGATTCCCATAACCAATTGTAATAAGAAGAGGGTCGTGAATTATTTGAAAACCTTCCAAATGAATATAAAAAATAATTGGTTTACCATCGTTGGCGCCGCACGCAATCGAAGAGACACTACATAACTATAAAAAAATATGTAAACAAGATACATACATATGTATTTACAAAAAATATTTCATTTTTCGATAGACTTATTAGATAATACAAAAAATATCTAATTATACCAATTTATTAAATCCGTTATTTCAATTGTCCTGTGTCCCTTTACTCAGGCTATCCCCAACGTTCATGTCAGTATGTACTCGTACTTACTTAGACTGTATGTTCTATTTAAAAATGGTGCGATTAGAATTGTTGGAAATAATAAATAATTACAAGCAACATTACAATGTATACGCACGCAGTGGACACAATGGCAACAGAGTAAGAAAATTGAACTTAGATTACCACCGCACCATTCTAAATTGAATTCTATTGAATTAGTTTAAGCACAAATCAGCTGCAAAAAATAAAAGCTTTAAATTTGCCGAAGTGAAAAATTTTTGTTAACAGCAATTACAAACGTAACCTCAGAAACGTGCACAAAATGTGTAGAACATGTAATTAAAGAAGAAGGCAAAATGTGCAAGTATCGACATGACCAGCTGTGCTTCTGTCTATTGTAATTTATTAATGTAACATCAATTTTTAAATTTCTAAATTACAAATGTTATGTTGTTGGATAATGCAAATACATATTAAAATTATTGTGTACTTATTTTTTGTAAATGTGTTGTATACGTGAAACTTATTTAAATATCCAAATGTAAATAAGAAGTATGTACTTGATTTCATTGTAATTCATCATTTAAATTTACCGCCTAAATAGCTGGTCAGTTTAATTTACATACCTAATGTGAGGCGAATTTTATCATTTGGTCCGCTTAATAAAAAACAAGGTATATGCATGTTGAGCAGTGTGTACAGTCCCGGGTTTGAGTTGGTTTGTGGCACATTCTGGGGTACTACTATTGAGCTACCATTCGATCGATTCGTTGGGACGTAACTACTAGGGCAGCGTCATTTAGGGCAAGGTAATGTTGGGGGCAAAACTATAGCAGCACATTTACACAGCAAGAAATGCATTGCTAGTGAAAGATTTTTTGATGTTTCAGGAATATGTTACTTAAAAACACCGATAACAAAACAACTATTCAGGATATTCTCCTATCTGTGATGGAGGTAGCTTTTGTCACTGCCAACGGTATTGGTTTTCGGACTGAATTGCAGCTCTTATTATGTATTATTGCGGGTGTATAGCATTCAGCCGAGAAATCGATCTTAGCGATACCCAGTACCGGGTCTAAGATTGCTTCTCCATAGCTCTGGGATGCCATTACCTGAAAAATGTCGCTTCATCAATCGTGCCAACAAACCTACAATCACCTACTCTGTCCAGTTCTACAATTATATCGAACCTTTATCTGATCTATACAATTAATACAAGTAGTTGGTCTGTATTGTTGGTACTTGTTTCCTTTAGGAGATATAACCCGATTAATAAACTGATTTCTGTAAACACAATTTCAACAATGGGAATCCATTCGCTGCTGTTTACATATTACAATATTTACCTTTCGCTAAATCAAACTACCACTAACCTCACAACCGCATCTTTTCAATACATTTTTTTTTCAATATTGCACTGTTAAACTGCAACACCCCACATGCAAACCGATAAAGATAGTCAGAGGACTTTAAATGATACGATATAATAGAAAAAGCTAAGCGAAGAGATTGAAAACTTTTCCAGGAAAGATAGATCGATGGAAAGTGTGAAACCTCTTGATGATATCTAGGTACTTTTAATCATAATTTGGAGGAAAGGATATGTAACAGGCTGAAAGTTTACGGTCATTTAACCGAAAAGAACGGGAAACGAAACATCATTTTAGCAAAATAAGAGAGATAGAGAATACTGTTCCACCCACCTCTTACTACTTCCATCATCATCCGATTCTCACACTCTCAACAAAACCCATTTCATTGGATTCCATCGTCCGCATTCGCCTGATGCCTAGTTGCTTGTCTCTCTATCTCTATATACTTTACACTGTACATAGCGAGTATAATCCCTGCACAAAGTGCGAAGCCCTAACGTACCTACTGCAAAAAAGAGTACACTAAAATTTCCCTGAAAATTAAACCTTCTTTGACACATTTAATCTGCGTATAGCCGACAAAAAGTAGAGACCCTATTACGGAACGTGAATCACCAGCGCAACGCTGCTGTGAGCCATACATACATACTATATCTGCACGAACACATACACACAAAGTAAGGGATGCTATAATACCTGCATTCTCGTACTTTAAAGATGATTATGATACATAGATGTGTATTTATTATATGAAATCCCTCGCGACACGAGATTATGTTTTTGATTATAGTAGACTGTGTAAAATTTAAAAAAAATTGTTAAAATGTATATAATGTAAGTTTATCTAACTATAATGAATAGCCTATTTTGAATACATTTGAGAGTATATGGATGCAAATTTTCATATTTGCAAATTTATATCATCAAGCTAAAATGCGGATTAAAATCATTATTTCCGAAGTAAACTAAGAGCAGACTGACGAGCTTTTTTACTGCATTATATATATATTATTATATTATATATTATATACTAAATTGAAAATTGCCCTCTCAGGAACACAAAAACTATTTCCGTTAAAATTACTTGAGAATTACAAGTCACTTACACATTTGCCATTAATTACATGCTCAAACAAATTAAAACCAAATATGCTAATACTTAAATAACTTCTTTCCATGTCCGTATTTAAATTATTTGTATCAAAATTATCCAGTCAATATTAAATTAAATTTAATGGGATGAAATGGTATAGGAATTTTATAGAAAACGACTAAAACAAAAAGCACCAGATTAAAAATAAATAAAAATGAAAAGCATTGTATGTAAATATAGATTTCAATAGCAACAAGCATTTTTATTATATCATAAGGTAAAGAACATGGCTTTCTAATAACTTCAATCCATCAACGCGAGAATAGGACCCCTTTTCCATCACGTACAAAGGTCATCTTATTGTTGTCTTTATTTTCATGATGAGCCTTACATGTACGGCTCTCTTGATCACTTACTGGTCTTTGTAGTGTTTAGAAACTGCTTAACAAGGGGAGGTACTCTATAACATTCACATAGATGAGTGCATATGGGACCAACTAGGGGGAGATCACTTCTATACACACACATACATTACTCGGCAATCATCTGATCTACTGGAGATTCTCATTGAAACGACAAATGTCGGATTAGTACGTAATTTCGTGGTAATATAAACGAGAATATTGATGTTATCTTTAAACGTAAAATATTTCCCGTTGATTAAGCTCCATAAACCTTATAATAGAAGCAATGATTATCGTATCCTGTTTATGTCAATTTTTTTATAGTTTTAAATTTGAATTTTTACTTCTTACACACTAAATGCTTTGGATCTGAAGAAAGCTGTTACATTTTTCATACACTTAGTGTGCCCTTAAGGAATCTGCTGAAAGATACTGAAAATTTATCACCCCCTTTTATAATAATATTGTTGTGGTTATACATTTTTTAACAATTATTCAATTCTAGCCATCACGATTCCGTCCATGTTCTCGTGTATCTTGCAAGTTGGATATACTACTAATATACTAACTCTAGTATAGTAAGTATGTATATATGGTAGTATATTATATCTCTAGTGCAAGGTTATCATAGAGTAAGGGAATATATTTTAAATTATTATAACTTTTTAACAATCTAAGTTAATAACAAAAAAATAAAACTATCAAAAATCTAATTGCTTAAGGAATGGAATTGTACTGTATTTCTGGAAAAAGCCGCTGGATTACAAGTTTCTGCATGACAATGGGTTTGAGAGCAACGCCCTGACAAATGAAAGTGTACTTTGATGAAGTTGTAATTTGATACAAAAATCTGAAAGAACAGGGGAACTGACCTACCAAGATTAAGAAGACCAAGAATTAATTATGTCGACATTGCAGAGGTTCTTCATAACACTCAAGACATAACCATAGATAATTCACTAGCAATTAGCAGTATAAATGCGATATCCATGATTGCAAGTGTCGTATAAAATGGTTCGGAGAATTTTACGCAAAATTCTAACAATGCATACATTTAAACAAAAAATTCTGTTTGAACTAAAGAAAACATATTATCTACTAGGTAATAGTTTTCTTTGCAAGTAATGGCTCAAGTGAATGCGAATGATTATTCTGTATGTTATGGACAGATGAGGCACAGTTGGCCAGTGAATGGTGGAGTCAACAAATTGTTAACCAACGTTTTTCAAAATCACAAATTCACGGCCTCCAAGATACCTACATGATCTTAACTAGGGGATTACTGTCTGTGTGGCTATTTCAAAAATTTAGTTTTTAGGAGACGACCAACAACGTTACAAGAATTAGAAGATAATATTACTGAGCAAGTTGGTGCAATTCAATTATGTGTACAATTTGGATGAAACCTTGATAATCTTACAACAAAATGGAGGTCATATTGAGAAATCGCCGCAACTGATTTTGGGCATACTAAATTTCATTCCTTGAGGAATTCGATTTCGCTTATTTTTGTTATTAATTTAATTTGTTAACAAGTTATAATAATTTAAAATATGTACATATTTCACTCCATGATAACCTCATATGTAAATGAAGTTCCTTCCCCCTTCATTAATGTTTGATTTGTTAATGTCAAAACATTATTGTGAAGTAATAGCTAAATGTTTTTTTCTTTTAGGTAGGTAAGCTTTGTTATTATGTAAAATGTTGGGATTTTTTATAAAAACAATTATCTTTTGAAGCATCACAACGTTATAAAACAACAGCACTGCAGAAATTCTAACAACGATGGAAAAATTAAGATTTGAATTTGAAGTGAAAACGAGTGAAGATCCAAAATCAAATGAAATCTGCATAACTTCCACTACTGATTCCAGAAAAAGGTATATTTCTAATCCCGGAATATCTTCAACCAGTGTATCTCCACAATGCGATGATAAAAACTTAAGCTTTCCAAAAAGTGAAAACTACACTATGAAAGAGACATTATAAAAGACAAATTTGGATTTCAATGACACCGAACGTAAAGGATAAGTAGATGAATGAATATGAAAATATGCAGTTGAAGGGATATATTTTAGAAGAAATAATGCCAGAGATATGTAAGCAAACTTCTACTATTCTACTTCTAGTAAAAGAAGAAAAAGCGTTAATTAAAATTCTAGAAAATTTCACTGAAATATTGAAAGATTAAAAAAAAATAAAAGATAAAAATGATCAAATGTATCTCCAACAAATTATAAATTGTTATCTTTCAAATTTAACTCTAATGGTAACCATAATCACTTGAACAATGCACATTTGGATACGATAAATGGTGTGGAAAAAAGTAGAGGAATAGAATAAAGATAAACAACTTGAAAATAAAAGATAATAAAGAAGAAACATATCTGAAAAGTTTATAATAAAAGAGTAAGTAAAATAACGAATATAAAATTCACTTTAATGAACACAGAAGAATAAAAGTAGTCTTCCATTCCATCCATTTCTACCAAGGAGACATACATATGTAGATTAGCGCTGCATTTCTACCAAGGAGACATACATATGTAGATTAGCGCTGCAGATATCCGACAAAATTAAGATCCGAATATCCGGATCCAAAACTATCCGCTATCCAAAACCTCAGATCCGGATCCACTATCCGAAACCTCGGATCCGGATCCGTTATCAGAAACCTCGGATCCGGATCCGCTATCCGAAACCTGGATTGAGCAGAAAGGTCCCACTGCAAACTTTTTTTTTGTTTGGAATTAACCGATTTGTGCTTCATAATTGTTACTTCATATTCCTTATTTATTTAGTAAAACCTTATATTTGTGTTTCTCTTCAGACCAAATACATACCTTTTGTTCCCGATTTTTCATTTTATTTATTTATTTAATATACCTATAAAGTAGTTATTTTCTTCTTAGAACGTTGTACATAGCAATATCTACTAGCTACTTATGATATTAATTAATAATATTGATTTGTTTTATTATTTTACAAAGCAAAATGTTCGAACGTAAAACATTTTTTCTTTACTATTTATTGATACAAATCTCATAAAGAATGCAAATTTGATGATTTTCAGTAGCAGATTCGGATGCGAGGTTTCGGATAGCAGATCCGGATCCGAGGTTTCGGATAGCAAATCCGGATCCGAGGTTTCGGATAGGGGATCCGGATAGTGGATCCGAATAGGGAATCCGGATAATGGATCCGGATAGCACTCAGATCCGGATATCCGGATAGTAAATTATCCGGATCTGGATAGCAGCTGTAATGTAGATAATTGGGTCGCCATGCTACGATATCGTAGCGGTCTGTCAAATCGTTCCTATTTTAGTCAATTTTTTATATGTAAATTCTATATCAGCTAAAACTTTTCAGAGCTTTTGAATTTGCCATAAACGCGTGCAAGGTATTCAGAGTTAATATGTACAGCTGTCGACCTCGTATAGCGAATGAATTTTATTGCAACATACACATATACCTATAGCAGTAGAATAATTATATCACAAGTATACAAATAGTCGTTTACATATATCGAAAGCAAATTTCTCGGTTCAACACAAAAAACTTCTACCTGGTGAGCGATGCATTTAAATATGTCATGAATTAGATTTGCTATAAAGGAGGTTTTATGTATATACAGGGTGTCCAAAGTTATCGGTGCACTATTGCTATCTTAGTTATTTCTGTATCTACGATTTTAGTTAAATGAGCAATCTTTTGGTGTTTTTAACACTGATTACTATGGAGTTCTTGAACAAACAATTGAATAACGCATTCCCGAGAAATTTCGAAATTTATAATTTTTTTAAATGAAACCCCTGTATTATTTGTACATATTTTGGATCATCATAATATTTGAACAAAAAATGTCCAGTACATAACTATTCTTAACGTAAAAATAAACAAATGAGAAGCGTTCAAAGTTAAAAAAATTATTAACATATAATTCTATGTAGGCGTTGGAAAATCATAATAAAATATTACGTTAACAGTAGAATAAAAACTACAAACACAATAATCAAACAATTTTCCTCTTGTATTACAAAATTTTGCCTAAGTTAACAAATTCTCGTAGACATTGCCGTGTTGTTCACTGCATTTCTCGGTTCTCGCAATAACACCTTCTGTGGCTTTTCTAATAGTTCGACCAGAAATATTATTTAACGTTTGCTTAATACTATTTCCAAGTTCCATCACATTTGGATGTCGCTGCTTGTAAACGACATTCTTCACGAAACCCCAAAGATAAAAATCGAGAGGTGTCAAGTCAAGAGAGCGTGCAGGCCAATGAATAGGCGCGTTGGTTCCTATCCATTTTTGATGAAAGGTATTATTTAACAAATTAGTAGTATTAGCGAAAGTATTAGCGGGTGTCCCATCCTGTTGGAAATAAATACGGAGCCTATGAAGCAGTGGCACATCATCTAAGAGATCATTCTGAATTTCTGTTAATAACCCAACCTAGTGGTCACCAGTTAAGGTACCATGATAGAAAACGGGACCTAGAGTTGTGTTACCCATTAATCCACACCACACATTTAAACTAAACCGGTGCTGGGGATTGCACGGATCTATTCTCAGAGGATTTTCTCTACTCCAATAATGTTGATTTTTCTTATTACACATTCCTAAATTGTACAAATTAAATTAATTTGATCGCAAAATTTTTATGCATAATACCTGAATTTGAAAAGTTAGATTCATCAGACCATAGAATATGTATCTTCATTAACTTGATATTTTCTATACAATCTTAGAAAATAGAACTGGTTTGGTGGCGATTCACATATGTGTTTTCAAAATAACGCGCACTTTTTCTACAAATCAGGTGTGCCTCTAACATATCACACTTTTCTGAATGCGTAAACGGCATTAGAGAACACATCACAACACAAATCAAATAACGGACTATTCTTAATAAACTATTTTGATAAGTAACCGTGCGAAAGAGACTTAAACTCTATACGTTTTTGATAACGTAAATGAGCATATCACATCTTATTGTTTTGCCTAAAAGTGAAAGAAGTCTACTATTAATAATGTGTCTTTGACAATTACTGCTTTATTAATCGCAAAAAAAGCCACACAAAGCGTTATCGCGAGAGCCGAGAAATGCATTGAACAGCACACAGACAAAATTTTGTAATACAAAAGGAAAATTATATTGATTATTGTGTTTTTATTCTACTATTAACGTAATATTTTATTATGATTTTTCATCACCTACTTAGAATTACATGTTAATATTTTTTTTAAACTTTGAACGCTTCTCATTTGTTTATTTTTACGTTAAGAATAGTTATGTACTGGACATTTTTTGTTCAAAATATTGTGATGATCCAAAATATGTACAAATAATAAAGGGGTTCCATTTAAAAAAAAATATAAATTTAGAAATTTGGAATGTTATTCAATTGTTTGTTCAAGAACTCCATAGTAATCAGCGTTAAAAACACTAATAAGTTGCTCATTTAACTAAAATCGTAGTTACAGAAATAACTAAGATAGCAATAGTGCACCGATAAATTTGGACACGGTGTATATATGTCAAAGCATTGCTGAAGTACTTTGTTTAAACTTTTACTTCGGTAGTAATATTAAAAATACAATTCTTAACAAAATAGTTTTGTATATTAAACCCACTACCGTCCATTTCAATGTCAGTGATGATAGCACTGACTGTTGATAATTGGTTCGACTCTATATTAAGTGTTATTAGTACTACGTTATCAGCGATACTGGTAGAATACATATTATTTGTTTACCCCATTTAGTAAGAAATGGTCAATTTGCTCTTTGCAATACAGTATTCTGAACTCATGCTCCGAAGTAAAATATTTCGAAGTCAGTATTAACAATAGACTAAATGAAACTGCCGCTTAAATGGAAAAGCCACAAAAACTTTCTAAAGTCCGGGGAAGACGGCCCTACTAAAATTGAAGATCCGTAGCTAGGAAACTAAGTGGAATAAAACAACAATTTTAATCACATATTTCTATTTCTTATCAAATCTTAACTGAACACAGTATGTGAATCAACGTAAGATGGAAATATTTTAGGATTAAAAAACAATGCGATTGGCCGTCTCACCCCGAGTGGCTGGGAGTGATGGCCGCAGGGCTCCGGGAGTGATAGCCAGTACTTTTCTTGCCTTTTTCCTTTGCCCTTTCTGTCTCTAACCTTGTCCTTTTCTTTATTTCCGCAGTTTGAGCACATGTCTTCAAACTCTGTGCAGTTTTCGTGCACCCACAGCTTGCATGTATTACATTGCAACCCAAACTTCCACTAGTTGTGTCTTACAATAATTCTCGCCGCAGCCGCGGCAGTTGTCCACTTCATTTTCGTCTGCTTCACTTGCAGAGGTATCGCGAAAATCTATTGGTATTTCTTCGCAACTGCTATCTGAGACACGACGAATAGCTAACGTTTTCTAACAGTCTTTTCTTTCTTAGTTTTATCAGACTTTTCTTCTTGTTTTACAATCCGCCGTTTCTTACATTTACATTACAGTTTTTTCTGGGTATACCATATACATTCGATGCTCTGTATATAGACATTGTCTGTGTTTTTACTTCCTCTATAGCTTTTTTTAAGTTTTCTTCGTCCCACATACCTCTAGTAGACATCGTTTTTCGAACGTATACATACTTGTTTGGCATCTATATAAAATATTTGATTTGAGCGGCTGCTTATTGCTCTGCATGCATGTATAAAATTGAAATTATTAGACAAGAATTCCTCTATAGTATAGAAAGCTTTTGATACTGAATATTAGTTCATTACTTTTTTTAAAGACCACCAAGATAATTTTTTAACGGTTTCTGGTAAGATATTGAAAAGTTTTATGGCAAAGTAACTAACACCGTCTTCTCTACTTCTACTTAGCCTATGGTATTTGGGTCTTATGCAATCATTAGACCTAGTGAAATATCCATGATAAACCTTATTTTGCATGTATAGTCGTTAACGTGTTCCTTAACGAAGACAATATATTCCAGTATTGTATGTAGACACACGGAGTTGTTAAAATATTAAATTCATCGAATGCGTTCCTGCAATCGGTGCCGTAATTTTTTACACAATAAATCAGTGTGGCACTCCTAGGTTAATTTAGTGTCTAACGTGATCCCCAATAAGGTTACTGGCTTAGTCATACAAACGGTAAAGCTAAAATACCACTTAAAATTTTATGGGCAACACTACCTTAAAAATTTCGGCCATCTGTCCCAAATTCACAGGAGAGATGGCCATATCAATTTAAAAAAGTATGATGCAATCTGCAACGACCGTTTTCAGGTTAGAATACGAAAAAAGTAATTGACTTCACAATAAAACATAAAAAACAAGCGAAATTGAAGAAACCTTTTTGTAACCACATAATATGTTAACCCCTTATCTTAGATCATGCATCTGTAATAAAAACAATGTGAAATTTACTTACTTTTTCAATTTTTTTTTTACAAAAAACAGGCAGCTATTTGTCGCCGACCACACAACGAAGCAAATATTGTTACTATAAACGCAATATGTTGTTTGTAACTCACACTACTTTCCACTGGTCATCTCTCCCGTACGGCCATCTCCCCCAACTTACTCTACTTGCGCTAAAGATTTTTTGGGAAAACCTAGAACTCAAATCGAGTTCTAGAAGACAACTTTTTCAACATGAGTGCGAATTTATTAACGCGAATACTTTAATTGAGAATAACTTTCATAAATATTTACTGTACAAAAAAGTATTAAACCTATAAGAAATAATAAGTGTTAGTTGTGATTTCAGTGCTATCGTTGAAGGCCAGGTATTATAGAGATTTAAATGGACACTACTACAAAATTCAAACTTCGCGACACAAAAGCACTAAAAGTAGAATCTATAGCAACCTTTTGGATTGTATCATATATAAGAAATTCAAATCAACCCCTGTTATACGTAAAGCAATATTAGACCAAACTTGAAATCAATACTATTATGAGTACTATCAATACGGGTACTTACATTCTTCATCCAACAAGCACACTTATACTTAAGCATTCTAAACAGCAGTCCATTATAACTCAAGGTTCCTGAAAAATATTATATTATACCTTCTCTATCTTTTCATTAACATTTAAGACATCTAAAGATGTATTTAAGATATTTGATTATCTTAATAACATTAGTAAGTTGTATTGTGTCGAGTTTAACCGTTAATTATAGAACAGACTCGTAATAGACGAAGGTAATAAAGTAATAAAACTGATGATCGAGTCTTTGGGGACAGTAAATGCACCAGCGTATTCCCCAGCGCATCAACGGATAGAATCCTGTATACAATGGATGTGATGTTCGTTCTCTAAAAGGAAAGATCGTCGAAGGTCCACCGGATTAATCTGTGCTCGTTTATTAAAAGCCTCAATAGGCACCCCAGCATTACGAATTAATCGATTCCCCACGCGTATTGTGTGCATTTGTTCATTGGGTGGTCTAATCACCAAATAAAAACACGTTTATGAAGGAGGATACGCATATGCAGTTGATACGACAAGATAGGATAATAGAAGTTACTAATTTAAGAAAATCTATTGAAATATCTCGGAGGCAACGATCAAATATTTTAGCAGATAATTCAAACCAAATAATAATAGGTGATACGGAAAGGTAAAAGGGACCTATGCTATTTTTATTAGGAATTGAGCGGATTTGCTTAAAGCTAGTTACTCTAGTGTTTCGAGGTTACTGATTAGCAGTTTAGTGTTTTCAGTTCTATTTATCAGTTCTATTGTGATTGATTGGTGTTATAAAAGTGAAAAAAAAAGAAAATAGTAAAAATTGAAAAAAAGTTTTGTTTCAAAAATGAGTGAACTAAATTATTAACTTCCTTACTGCGTGTTTCGTTATCTACTCATTTCAAAATTGCGGTTTTTATGTTTCGAAATTCTATTTACTGGTAAAATGTATTCAGAAGATGAGTTTAAAAAAGTGGAAAAACTGTATATGGGTGAAAATGATAACAATTCGGAACATGATGTTAGTGTTGTCAGTGATATAGATGATTTCAGTTCAAATGAAAAATGTTCACCAGATACTTTGAACATTAAGTGTGATTTATCTCTTCAAGATATACAAGAAGAACAAGTTGTATGTAAATTTTTTGAAGGACCTTGTTGCAACAAAAATCAGCAAAATTTAATAATATTGAGCAAAATTGAACCCGATAAACCTAGTAGTGCACTGGATAAAGCTTATGAAAGCAAAAAAATAAATATGGGCAGTATGGAAATGTTACTTACGCCTATCACAATTGCCTATCTCTCGTAAGTTGATTCTATTTTTGTAAGTCTGTGGAATAAAACGATATAAAGCTTTATTAAATCACTTTAATGATAACATTGTCGTGGAACGAATTCATGGAAAAACTAATAAAGCCAGTTCTAACCCATTAGCAATGCGACCAGTTGAAATCACTAAAATAATAGCATTTATAAAGTCTGTTGCTGATCGTCTGGCTGTTCCGTTACCAGGAAGGCTTCCAAAATTTAGAGACTACAGTGTCGTGAAATTATCATCCAGTGAAACGATCCAGAAGAACGAAAACCAAGTGTTAAAACATTTTAAAGCATTTGGAATAAGTATGTACCATTTGTTACTGTGATGAAACCGGCTAACGATCTCTGTGATGTTTGTCGAGGTAAAATAATTTTTTTTCGTTAAAATTTATGACTAGAAAATAAACGAATTAATTATTTTTTGTACAGGTAACTCATTGGCGATTTCAGAATTGAAAAATTGTACCGATCAAGTACGGGAACAGAAGTTGAACGCATTTGTAGACCACCTCAATAAAGCTAGAAAGTAAAAGTGATATCTTTCGATTTTGCGCAAACGGTACACTATCCTGTTAGTCCACAACAGCCTGGAAGCGCTTATTTTAAAGCAAAAAGAAAATGTGCAGTATTTGGAATTTCTCAAATTCATTAAAAAAAACCCATTTGTGTCTTCTAGCCAAATAAAACAGGAACTCAATCTCCCTATCAGCAGTTCAACGATTTGAAAGAGACTAACAGACGTAAATTTACAGGCCAGACGACCCAGAAAGGAACCCTTATTAAATAACCGACAAGCGATGAATCGAAAATTGTTTTATTCGATGGTTCCCAACATGTCAAACGACCTCCACTCTCCGCATTCAATCATAAATACACAAAAAAAAAACAATAAAACACGGTGGCTCGGAAATAATGATTTGGGGATGTTTTTCCTGGTATGGTGTTGAGCCACTGTACAACATTGACGGCATATTGAACTGGCTGATGTGTATGTTGCTATAATGCAAAATGCTATGTTACTTTTTGCAGAGGAGGAAATGTCTTTTCAATGGGTTTTTATGCAGGACAACGATCCTAAACGCACTTCTAGCAAACGCGGTTACGGATAATAATGTCTCTTGATTGGTCTGCCCTGCTCAGTCGCTAGACCTAAAGCTAATTCAACTGCTAAACCGCAAAAGCGGTAGATAGCCACTTACATACATATATGATATTCCAGCTTAGTAAGATAATACACATATACGGAAAAACATTGTGTTACCCATATATTTTTAACAATATTAGTAAATACATAATTACATTGATTCAATATAGTACAAAAATAAAAATATATATAATATACATATACTTAAGAATTGATGTAGTCTATTTCATTAAGCTGAAATAGATATGCACCTAACAACTTGGTTCCCTCATATAAATTCCTTAATGGAATATGTTCATTTTCTTTACCGATATTAGTAGATTTTGTGCTCAAAGGCAGCAACAACATATTGGCATCTATCATTCTTGATATTATATTAATAACTACATTGTCAGTATCATCTCGTATCATATTTGGATCTTCTTTGTATATCTATAACAAGAAATATTAAAACTCAAATTTTTATGACCATGAATCTATTGACAACAAATTTTAACAAAATACCTACGTATTTTATATTTTATTTATTGTCAAAAGTTTAGTCGACATTTCGGAGGGTCACAACACTTTTATTAGTAGTAGCGATTACATAATATCAGTTTTTATTCAAATAATTACTCGACCCTAGGGAGTAGGACATAATACTATCATGTTATTTTTAACAAATATATATTCAATTTAATTTATCATTCTGAAATATACAACACGGTGGAGAGACTTTTTCAGAAGAGGAACTTTTCCCGGAAGAGAAACTTTTTCCGGAAAAGTAACCCTTTCCAGAAGACAAACTTTTTTCAGAAGAGCAAGTTAGAATTTTGTAACATGTTTCTAATAATTATTGATAAATATACATCTTTCACGTAAAATATGGTACGACAGTAATCATTATGATACTAGCCGTAAATATGACGTCCGTTTCATATTTACTATAGTCCATAATGCTAACTAAAATCCAACTAGTTCAACGGTTATTTCAGTGAGAACTATTTTATAAAACAGGTCAGTCCTCACTGATGAGATTACCTATATATAATTATAATAATTAACACAAACCTGTATTGTAGCCCTTCTTGCAGCTTGGTAATTTGGTGATGTAATGTCTTCCAACCAAGGTCTTGTAGATGACAAAACTTTTACATCTACTTTATTCATTATATTTAGATCTTTGCAAATATTCTTAACATGCTTCGTCATAATGTTAACAATTCTATCTACTATCATCATAGGAACAAGTTTAACCAGTATCTCCCTCTTCACTTTCGAAAAGTCCTTTTTTTCGCAAATACATTCCTGTACGTCAAATACTTTGGTAGCTGGAAGTCTCCAGAAATCCATTAACAATTTAACCTTATTCCAATTTCGTTTTTCTGGGGGCAAACAGTCTCTATTGACATAAAATACTTAAATGTTAAATCAGTTATATATTTGAATATACTACCTTATACCCTCTAAATCAAAGTCTTGTATATCCTCGTACAATTTTTCTTCGTCAGGCGTTATTTGTGATACGTTGTCATAAAAGCCAGGTGCAGTCACTTTACCCTTTTTGTCTATTAATGCATCAAATATACTATGAAGTTCTTTTCTGATATCGATATTGGCGTTTTCTGATTTCTCTATCTCCACCGAAAAATGTATTAAACCTATAAAAACCGGGAAAGCTAAACTGCTTACAATGAAAACATTGAGTAATGTCAAAATATTAAACTCGATATACAAAAGAATATAACTTGAAATGAATTCACACACAATTATGTTCAAAACATTAAAGTATATAGGCTGTTTCAAAGTAACTCGGCACTATTGCTAACTTTGTTATTATTAAAGCTATGAGTTTGGTTAAATTAGCAAAGAAACAGTGTTTTCATTGCTGATTACGATGGTTACCTTTAAAACATAATCGAACATCGCGTTTTCGAGATATTTGTATTTTTTTTAAATGGAACACCATGTATATTTTTAGTTTTAATGAAAGGCAAAAGTATTATTAACAAGCATCATTATACACTCGTATATCAAAATACTTAAGATAACGTACATATTAACATTTTTGTGATTTAGTCAAGCTGGTCATGACTTTCAATAAATCATTTATTTACATCTGTAAATTTATATTAAATGTTCAAAAATACCTCCATTTTGTTGAATGTACGTTAAAGCACGTTTATGAACGCTGTTTGTAGCTTTCGAAATGCTTCTACCGTCTATTGAATTTATGCATACACGAATACTATTTTCTAATTCCTCTACATTCCGGTATTTTCGTTTGTAGACATTATTCTTTACGCGTTGCCCAAAAAGAAAAAATCTAATGGGGACAAGTCTGGAGACCGAGCCGGTCAGTTTATCGAGCCATTTGTCCCTATCCAGTGGTCCTCAAAAAGTCGTTGCACAACTGCACCAACCTGACGGAAATTATGAGCAGGGGCTCCATCTTGCTGAAAGTAAATAATTCGACGGTTTTCTAAATTTATGTTATCTAGGAAATCTTCTGAAACTTCTACCATAAGGTTGATGTATCTTACTCTTGTAAGCGACCCACGATAAAACAAAAAACCAATAACTTCACTACCAATTAACCCACACCATACATTCAAACGAATTCTTGTTTGTGGATGCGTTGGGTATGTTAGTAGTGGGTTTTCTCGAGACCAGTAGTGCAAATTCGATTCGTCGCTCCAAATTATATTTTTTAGTAGATGAGGATTTTCTCTACACGAGGCAACCAACCAACGACAAAAAGTAAGCCGTCTATCAGAATCTCCATGTACTAAAGTTTGAGTAGGACGATACTTATATGGAATAAATTTATGATTTCTTAATATTCTATGAATATCTGTCAAAGAAACGTCACTATCCCTTACCATATCTCTAATGGAATTATTTGGAAAAGCTTCCAAATAGGACACTACATTCGTTTCAACGTTTTCACTAATTATAAACCTATTTTTATGCTTCCTCTTCATAAATAAATTTTCATTTTCTCTGAATCTTCTGTACAACATTAAAAAATATCTTCGATCTGGAGGGTTTCGATTCGGAAAATTGTCGCGATAACACTCTAAAGCTCTACTACCATTTTTTCTGCTTATTATAGTGTTTCTAACATATCACACTTTTCTGTATGAGTAAAACCCATATCAAAACTATGCTTAACACTACTAATTCTAGATGACAACCATGAATTTGCAACGGTAAATATGTAGGTTAATATAAATTTACAGATGTAAATAAATGATTTATTGAAAGTCATGACCAGCTTGACAAAATCAGAAAAATGTTAATATGTACGTTATATTAAGTATTTTGTTATAAGAGTGTATAATGATGTTTGTTAAGAATACTTTTGCCTTTCATTAAAACTAAAAATAGTGTATGTACATGGTGTTCCATTTAAAAAAGAATTTCAATATCTCGAAAACGCGATGTTCGATTATATTTTAACGGTGACCATCGTAATCAGCCATGAAAACACTGCTTCTTTGTTAATTTAACCAAACTCATAGCTTTAATAATAACAAAGTTAGCAATAGTGAGTTACTTTGAAACAGCCTGTATACCCATATTTATCAACAAAAATATATGTAATATATACATTAATATAGGTAATTAATTAAAATGAAATTGTACATGCATATTTATGTATATTATTTTGCAATCAACATATGTATATTTGTGTAACATCAATTTCTGAAATAAGCCAGGCTAAGAAACATAGTTAAGATTGTACGTCTTGTCGATAGTTTCATTGGCCTCTAAATGGAATAATATTAAGCAACTATAATTTAGAAAAATTCTTGTTTCTTGTATACTTTAACATTACAAATCCATAAATATTTATATTTTAACTCTTTAACATTTTATTCATATTTTAAATTAAAATGCATTTGGCAAGCTAGTACAACAGCCTGTTAAAATAACAACAAGATGTTCAATTTATGGTTATGATATTCGGCTTGTGAGAACTACATTTTCTTAAACAATATGTAAAAGGACCAAACAACTTCCTCGAATTAGAAATAGGACTCAGCAAGGTAAATTATATAATCGCTCTAGCTTACATTTACAGCATTCTATTTGAAGCAACTATTCTTTGTTGGTTGCAATTTGCACTGCAACGGCTTTCAAGTTAAATTTATATCTCCAACACAAACCACTTTCTGTACGCTTATTTTTATGATATGCTTTAAAACTACTATCTCGTTGCAGATAAGTTTATAGGAATGAGAAGGCGACAAGTAATAACAATAACACAACTTAACGCGTGATAAACTGTATATATAGTTATCCCTAGTATAGTTGTCCCTAGGTGGACGGAATAATAGAGAAACAACCTTAATGCCAAAATGGCATCCTTTATAAAATTACTTCATATTCATTTGAGAAGCCGAGGAAACTTAAAAAAAACAAAAATTTAAGCTCAAAAGAGTTTATGTTTGTTGCTTAATCATATTATCTTTTTATCTTCTATGATAGCCAAATAACCTATTTGTCAATCCTTAATGAGACACACATAATAGCAACGCTAACCCTATAACAAAAAGTTTACCTCGTTCAATGTTATGGAACTAATGACGTTTCTTACAACGAAGTAATTCAAAAATTTCAATAGAGGTTTACTAATGTTCACGTATGCCTTAATGCTTTATGAAATTTTCTAGAAAAATGAGAAAGAACAAGTACTGTACAAGACATTAAGAAAAGAAAAAGGATACACAATGAAGAAGATGCCGCTACAATACTGGCTCTGGCTCAATAGTAACAAATTCGAAGTTATCCGTACGAAAAATGTCTACACAGTTAAATCACTTAATTAGCAAAACACATTTACAAGAATCAAAAAAACCAAAATTAAAATCTTATAAAGTGATTTTGCTACATGAATTAAGAAATGGTTATGATGCTTTTTGTTTAGACTTTTGGTTATGTGTAGGAGCAAATCAGTCTGTAAATCGAAATTTCTACAAAAACATTATTTTTTCGCATGAATCTACGTTTGCAACCAATAGGAAAGTTGCAAAATGAAACTGTAGATTTTGATCGACAGAAAATCCTAGTTTCATAATTGCAGTTAGAAGTCAGTATTTAAAAAGCTTAACGCGTAATGTGGTGTTATGTATGAAAAAATCATCGGTCCTTATTTTTTTAATGAAAATGTGAATCAACCTCTGTATTTGAAGTTTATTTAAAATTTGTTTTTGGCCGTGATAAAAGATGATCTTAACGTGGAAAGCGTATTTTTCAATAAGCTGGATGCCCTGCTCACTCAATAGTGCTGCTAAGAAATTATTTTAATTTTTTTTATGGGGATATGTTAAACAGCATGTTTATGATACTAATTTAGGTAACAATATCGAAATTTTAAAACAAAAAATTACGAAATCGGTAAATTCTGTCACTGAAGATATGATTCACAATCAATATTTTTTCTTTAATTCAAGTTTTTTTTAATTTTCTCATCTACTAAAACGAATATTTAGACTTTTGTTTCAGAATTGGTGGTTTTGATGCAAGCAAAAAATTTGATGAAGAATGGCATTTTTGCGTTAAGATGCAAATAATTTATTCTTTCTATTACACATTCACACCATCCGGAAACACACTGGATACAGTATAAATTGCAAATATATACAGAGTGTCCTATTAAACCGACCCATTGGAGATATGTAAGTTTATTTACTGAATTAGAAAATGTGTAGTTTAAATGGGAAAGAAATTGGTTAGTTTAGTGACCTTTTATTTGGTGTTTACGCAATTCTATTATTTATATGGGGTTTTTCAAAAGTAAGTGCACGGAGAAAAATTTATAGTATTTATAAGTATAAATATACTGCATTTTAGTAAAATTTATTGCTATATATAGGACAGCAACATAGCATACTAAATTTAAC
>SMLS01062332.1:0-16641 GCA_004785975.1 Popillia japonica | reverse complement strand
TTGATGAAATAAATAAAAGGACATGTATATGTATATAAAAAAATATTCACAACTTTGCAGTCACGGGCATGTTAAATCCTGGAATTAAAGATGGTATATAGTCACCTAAAAAGTATTTTTATTTATAAACAATATAGTTTCAAATGTCATACTTATTGTACTTAATTTCCTGCTAATGTTGGAAAGGATTTCCTTTTGGATGATATAAGCAGCAGATGTATTTCTAAAAACAATTCATAAAATAACTCTATCAAAAAAGTAACTGTATTCTTACTTTCTTATGCGTTTAATAGCTTTCAAATCACATAAGTTTTGTAAGCAATTTGATATTGTGTCTAAGTTGAGTGTGTATGGATGCATTGATTTTCTTGCGTATAGTAATTTCTCTATTTGAGCTTGAGATACACTATAAACGTGGGTCTCCACACATTCATCCATCTAGAAAAAAGAAGACAAGTTGTATAACTTTATAATAATAAACTTTTGTTACACTTACAGAATTTAATACACTACAAACAAGATAGTATGTTATAAAAAATGGCTGTACTAAATTGCATAATAGTTGCTCAAGTTTAGTATTTGATTGTAAATGAATACAGTTATCAATCTTTACAACATTAACTTCTTGTAGCATTTCTAGCGCCATTTCGAATTCCTAAAATTGATATACCTATGAACATAATATAGGGTAGGAAGTGTATGCAACATACCTCTTGTTCATATATAGGAAATAGAACAAATTCTTTGCCAAATAAAGATCTGAGAAAGGAATATTTCGAAAAAAGTACATCTATAATATAAAAATTTATAAATAAATAAATAAATATATTATCTTCCACAAATAAAAGAGAAAACTTAATACTTTTAGTACTGAAAGAACAAGAACTAAGCAGTTAGGCGCATGTATTTAAAAGTGTCTCTAATAAACATCAAATTTGAGATGAACTCGAAAATAATAATTTTATACCGTTGGTAGTAATAGTTAGTATAAATTTTATTGTACAAGGGAAAAAAGTAACATGAGGTTGTGTTTGAGACAAAACAACGAGAGCTAAAATCTAATGTGTTTACCCGTGTATAATAGGTACACGGTGTGACGAGAAAACGACGATTTAATAATATTATTACAATATATGTATATACTAGAGTCAGAAATTCAATCTACATATCTGAAGTTGGAAGTTTTAAACTGGCTGATTGACCACGCCACAGGCCATCCATGCTAAGACATTTTGTTAGCTGTCAAGATGAATAAAATGTCAATCTTGTTTACCGTCACAGAAAAAAAATTATTTTGCGCTGGCATCAGCAACCAACATCGTAAATAGCTATAGAATAATCATTAGGTTCTATGCGAACCATCCAAGTAAACAAAATTTAATACAGTAATTGCAATAAAAAATAAAATTACTTGTATTGTAATGTATAATAATAAAGTAATTAATTTGTTTTAATCTCAATAATTTAATGATTTTATAGTATAACTTAGTTAATAGTATATTATAAGTGTATAACTACCTAAGTCTTTAAGGCACGCGCGACATGGTTAAAAGCACGACGCGAAGCGGAGAGCTTTTAAATGGCGCAAGTGCTTTAAAGGCACTTATACACGCATATTATACACTATTTTTTATTACACCTGCACTACAATGCGAAAATAACAAAAAGAATAGAAGAATTGGTGCAAGTAACGTGTGGTTCTAATTTTTAATAATGAAACGGTTAGCAATTATTGTTGATTGGTTGCTATGACATTTATGTCAAATTTTTTGAATATAGAATGGACAATATGAGTGGGAAGATTTCTGTTTTGTAATATTAATAATTTTTAGATAGAGTGAGAGATGTTGATAGTAGTCATTAGAAAAATGTCATAATAAAAAAAGTGTATGTCAAGCAAGCATTCAATTTCAATTTTATTTCTCGTAGTAGAAGAGATTCAGATCATCTTAGTTAATAAATCAATATCATTAAACCAGCGAAGTATATATTCAACAATTTCTTCGGAAGTTGAACGATTAGCTGAGCAAGCCGAATTGAAATTAATTCCGCAAAAATCAAAAATTGCATATTATAAAGACTATGAGAAATTATTAGCTTGGATGACAAAGAAGAATTACCACACTGTGGACGAAACATTGATGATATTCGTGGCGCGATTACTGTCATATGTAATGACAGTATATACATATGTTATTGCCTAGGCGACTTTAAAACACCCCGGTCACCCCCGGTGTTTTAATGGCCCGTTTTCGCACGCAAATGCGTTCGAGATACCAACATTATGATGCAGGTATAATAAAAAATTAATAACTTATTTTCTAAAATCAGAGATTCAACACCGTTTGTTTCAAAATGATGTTTGTTAATTTAAATTTGACCAAACTCCCAAAAATTTTTAATATGAATGAGTAGCAAAAAATGACATACATACGCGATTTAAAATAACAAATAAGGAAATTGTATTATGTTACCCTAACATCACTCTCTGTATAAACGAATACAATTTTACATTGTGTGCTATATTATTAGAAAGTTTTCAATATATGTATATACAAATTTTCTCGGATGTCATTTCAATGCGGTACGCACATCACGACGTACTACTATATAGCATCAATAATGACGTAAGTGGCCGTTTTAGTCTGTCAATATTAGAATGACTAACACAGGTTTTTACTGAAGGTAACAAAATAAATGTTAAAACCATGGCTTTATGTAATTTGCATTACTATTTAAATTAATTAGGCAAATACCATGTTTCAATAATATTTACGGTTGAATTAATAAGTACACCTTGATGCAAATGTATCCGGACACGAATCGAGAGAGAAACACCTGCCGCACAATATTTTGTTGCGTACGGTATGCTGGACATTGCGCATTACATGCAAGTTAAAGGCTCTATTTTCACTCCTAGCGAGTACACCCTAAACTAAAGTCGGGTGTGTGTGTGTGTGTTTACCAGTATATTTACAAATAAATTGGATAACAGAGGGAACTAATAGTACCAGTTGTCGATCATACTGCGAGATGAAAGAAGACGGCAATATACAAAATGAGATAGCACGGTCGTTACATAATGACAAATTGCTGAGAAAGGGGCACGAAGGGGTAGAAACGGGTATAAACAGGTAGAAAGTGAAATTCAAATTGCAGTAATTGCTGCATGCATATTTACGTATCTACTCTGCGCTCAATACGTTTGAAGGTATTTTGGCTTATAGGAATTTTCGTTTTGTTTTATTTAATATGTTGTATATAATATAGTGCGGCGTAAATATTGATAGAAAGATACAGACTGCTAATTTGTGTGAGATACTTTAATCTTAGAAATATATTATTTTTCTATGGTATTTTCAAAACTATGTTTAATAAAAGTATAGCAATAATTTTTTTTTGTGCGTATATCGAAAAAACGAAACTTTCTTAGTGCTGGTACTCCGTCACAATTTCACCGCATTTCGTAAGATGTTATCAATGCCAAAACAAATGTTTAGGGAAATTGTCCAATATAATAACAGCATTTCTCTTAATTTTTCATTTCTAATTGAATTATTTACAGACAATATCATGCTTTACCATTGCTAAAGTGAAAAATTACTCGCATTTTTCTAGGCGTAATAATAGTATACATCGAGCCAATAAGTTTGAGGACAAGTTGAATTTCCCGCCTTGTATTTCTTTGTATAGGTTTTGTCAAACTGGCTGTAATGCTATTAAAACATTACTTCCTTCTATTTTACAGCATTTTCATAGTTGGCTCGTGTTCGTAGGCGTTTTATTATAATTTTCTATCTTAGTCATTCTGTTATCTTATTCGTGTTTTTGTTAGATTTTATTAAAGCGATTAGAAGTGTTGTTTGAATATTTAAAGAATAAGATTTTTCAGAATCGGTTGCATTCCTACTTAAGCCTGTTTTACACGGCGTGACAGGTTCTAAATAATTTTCGAAAAAATTTAGTAGTAAATTTCCTTACATAATTTTCTGTTGGATACGTGTCAAATCATTTATTCCTAAATTTTCTCGTAAATTTAACGTCGTGTCAAACAGGGTTTAGTTTAGAAGAATTGCGAGAGGCCATCTATTATTAGAGAAATAAGAAATATCGGTGTCAAAACCCCGATAGCATTATTTGACAACATGAAAAGGCGTGTAAATTGTGTGATGGTAGTCATTTTAAACATTACCTATAATTATAATAATAACATCATGTTTCTTGTATTATAGTTTAAAGATAAGATTATTTTTTTAAGTAAGCATAAAGAAATACCTCTTATTAAATGCACCCACTTCGAAATGTTTATAGAATGGCCTATGAGTAAACCACAGGTTGGTCGATTTTAAAGAATAAAAATTGGTGGAAAATTCAATTGGTCTTCATTCTTTTGGACTCACTCTGTACAAGAGAAAATCTACAAACTCTATATGCATGTGTATGTATATTCAATCGTCGCAATTTTCGTGTGCGTAAGATTACAAATCATTAGGTTGGCAATGCCGAGACACCGCGGCGATAATGTGTCCCTCTTTTAGCAAGTTGCCAAACCATTTGGAAAGTCCACATGTGGTCCTCATCTACAGTTATCTGTTTCACTGACAGATACGTTTCTTGCAATAATCTTTTTTATTTAGCATACAATTGTTTTTATTAATGTATGCCGTGTTGATTCCCGTTCATATGTAGTGGGCGAAAAAGTTTATAACTCGAAATACATTACATACTTTAAAAAATAAAAATAGTGTTTTTTTTATTAAACACGTAATTTCTGTCACTTACTCTTCGTCCACTAGTCTATAATTAAATGTTAATATTGCACTAATAAATTCTTATTTATAATCATTCCTTACAAAAATTATTGCAAGTAAAAATAACCCGATTTCAAACTTCCCACCAACAACTGAAAATAGCCCCTTAAGTACCTATTATTATCGCTTGGTGCGTTGCTTTACAATCGTAATAGTATAATTGAAATATTAATATTATCCATCCATTTACGGCAGTGAACAGTAGTCCGTTGATTTCCAGTTATTGCAGTGCACTTTCAAAGAAAAAAGTTTCTTTTTTTTTCCTCTTTTTACGAAAATATGTTACCACCAAAGAATTTGTATAATAAATTGCAACTCTTTGTCTACCTTTAGTAACTAATACATGATATAGAGGATATATAGTCATATTAATATTATTAGTTCCTTTTACTATGTCATGTAATGGCTGTAATTGAGTTCTCTTGTTGGGCATTAAAGAATATTATTATTATTAACAATGTTTAGTTTATAAAATAGCTCAGCCCTCAATTCGATTAATGCCATATTAAATTACTGTAAATACTACGATACACATATGCATTATGAACAACATTTAAATATTTTTACTCAATTACAAAATTTCCGCTAAATATCTAGCAAAATATCGCTACGCTACCGTCACAAAGTTTAGAAACAATCGCCGCTATAAGAAATTTCCAAAAAAAATACATATACTGCGACTTTGATAAAAATTTCATTTGCAAACTTAAAGTGTATTCAAAAATAAACACATATACAAATAATACTTTTGAACATAATTCATTTACCGCTTTTTTTTTTTATTTTTTCATCGATATGGCCCGTACCACACCTCCGCAAATTCTGGGCATTCTGTTTATTAATTTTACTATTTTTGTAGTAATTGCGGTCAGTTTATTGTCAAGCTTTCTGCAAGTATTCTCAAACCTATTAAGCCTTCTGCGATTGTCCTCCTTTGGCTTTGACTTGAAGAGATCAGATAATTAGCGAAACTTCTCCTGGCGCTGCTGGCCATGTGTATTACATTGTTATCCTGCTGGAATATAAATGGTTGACAAAATAATCCGACTTCCTCGTGGAGATGCGCTATTTTGCAGGACAACCAAATATTCTTTCTTTGGCATTTTCCAGTTATTTTCAACAAATCATCCGTTCTTATGCCAAGGAAATATCCCTAAACTATAATTTCTCCGTCATGCTTTATGGTAGGCAGTAAGCAATAAGGACGCCGACAAACGAAAGTTCTGCGCTTAGACCTTAAGATTTCAAATTTGAATTCGTCCGTCTATAACACGGTTCATAGAGAACTACACTTCAGTAAATTTTTAATGTCTTGAATATCAAAGAAATAGTGGGAAATTATATGTATAAATACATAAAGTACCCTTGCTGGTTTTACCACACTTTTACTTTTATTTATTTTACGAAGGAATTTATAATTGTTTCTAAACTTTGTGACGGTAGTCGATTATTACTACATAAACATCATTAAGTTATTATCATCACACGATGACACAAATTCAAGGTCAAAACGATCATCCATTTCTTTTACCGCTGGAAATTTTTTTAGTGCCTTGCTATTTTGCAAGAATAACCACAAATGTGTTAAATATTATCAAATATTGTCCGGACCGTACCCATTTACTATCTTTATGTACACCAGTAAATATAATATATATTTTATTATACATACTGTAACACAACACTCCGGATCACATAGGCTGTAATAAAATTATTGGATATACCAAAGATGCAGATATTTTTCGCACTTACTTGGAGGTCAAACTGACCTACATGTAAAAATTATAGTTATATAAAATACAACTTTGTACGAGACAATAAGGTTGCATCATACCTCGCTGTTTTGATTGCATCATTATCGCTAATAGATACAATTTTACTGTCGCACGTCTGCCATAATATGTGTAAATTAGAATTAAGTGGGATCACAAACGCGTATTAACTTACTTATGAAGAAATGAAAGTTAAAAAAATATTAGCGATATTTTAAAAAATATTACACAAGTATAAATGATAAAAAAAAGGAAATACTGTTTTACCTTTTGGAACCTCGCCATTTTCTAAACCTTTTTTCAGAACAACAGTGATTAATGCTGGATTAATGAAATAATGTAAAGTTGGATTAACATACAGCTGGAGAGCTATAGTTGGTACGGACCTAATCATAAGTTCATCGTGTAACTGATGTCCCTTTAATTTTGTTCTATCAATGTTTCCCACTGTCTCCATACTTCGGACCAGTTTAATTTCTCCATCATTACACAACCTTACTAGATTACGGTGAACTAGAAAAGATTCTAAAACTGACTCTGGAGCACCAGTAAAGTTAGTCACAGCACCAAATTTTTCTATTACGGTTTTTAACCAAATTAATTCCTTTACCAACTTTTCCATCGTCAACATACTAGCTCTATATATAAAATATTCAACAACAAGTACTGCCATTAAATTAAAAGTGGTAATAATACAAAGTTTTTGTTGTCGGTTTACGATTGATTGAGCTAAAATAGATATTGCCTCCCTTTCATCATCAGTAGTGGTTTGCATGTGTATAGGTTTTCTGCCATGTTGACTTCTATCGATTTTATCCTCAAAAAATTGATACGCCGATATTGGAGATCCAAAGTTGACATAAACATTACCATACTTTTCTTTTATAAGGCTTAAAGACTTGAAAAATGCCTAGAATGGTAACAGAAAGTCATTAATTACCTACAAAATATTGCATTTTCCATACATTATTCTTACACGGAGTCAACAGTATTATACAAGAATTGCTACTTGATAGTACTGCAAATATCCAAATATATCTTTCTTCAACAAAGCACATAATATACAAGGAAAGTTATTGGGACCTACCATGAGAGGGATTGTACCTCGTAATGAAGCTTTACGTTTTAAATTTTGTAAACTGTCAAAAAAAAATCTTACATTTATTACACTTAAATACAGGAAATGCTAGTAGAAGTCTCTCTAACGTAACGCTGTGCGTATATGTCCCCTGTGTTATGCATGATTTGAAACACTTAAATATAGTTTGTCATTGTTGTTATAAGTTGAAATTAGTTTTATTAATATTTATGTAATAAGTATTATTTATTACGTTTCAGTATCGGAATATTAGGACTGATACTATAGTAAAAAATATCTAACTCGGATGTATTTATCAATGGACATAATTTATTCCGTCGTGATCGGAAGGAGCGTACAGGGAGTGGCGATGTTTGTGAACAGCATATTAAAATGCAGAGTAATTGAATCCTTGAGTTCTATTGAACGTTGGGTAGAAATTTGTATATCTTCTGAGAAATTCATATTTGGTGTTGCATATACACCACTAAGGCGTTGACGAAATAGAAAATTCCATTGCTAGTTCGCTCATCATTACAGAAAATATTGTATGTATGGGTGACTTCAATATCAATCTGCTCGATAATGACGCAGTTCCCCTATGATACTTGTCTGAAACCATCTCCTACTTTCAATTTCAACAAATAATAAACGAACCGACTAGAACATCAGTTTCATCTTCAACTTTACTGAATTTAATCATTTTATCAAAACGAATTATGTATAAGAACTGAGTTATTACCAATGTTAAAGTTGCTGATCACTCTTTAACCTATTGTGAAATTATAACTCAGCAACCAAACGCAAGTACGCCGAATTACAAGTACAGAGACTTTAAAAATTTCAATGAAAGCTTATTCTTGCGGCACTTGCAATCTCTTCCCTTAGACATTTTTTACATAAAAGATATCAATCACAAAGTTAGTTTTTTCACGATGCTGCTGTCTGCGCTTTTCGAATTGCGTTGCCCGCAAAAAACTGCCTTGTCCCGCAAACAATATACACCTTTGATAACAGACAATATCAAAGTCATCATCTCATTGCGCGATAAGGCTCTTAACAGGTTCAGAACTATCGACAAACCAGAACATTGGCAATATTACAAAGAATTACGACATTGTACAAAGAAAGGCATACTAAATAAAAAGAAACCAACTTTAGAATTAAATCTTCTACCTCCAAGACCCTATTGAAATACATACATGAAATGTTTGAAAGTGTTTTCTAAAAACAGAGATCTCATTTTATCTCAAAAATTAAATAATGTCGACAACAGCAATAAATTTTTCATCAATTCAATTCCTAAAACCTCAAGTGACAACAGCGCCATTGTTACGTGTATTAATACAAACACAATCAATAATACGCCTACTCATTTTACATTTAAACTAATCGACGAGATGATCATTAGCAAAATCCTCCAATTAATTACCAGTACATCGTGTGGATCTGACGGCCTAAACATAAATTATTGTAAAACATTTGATTCGCTTGATTTAAGCTTCATTCACACACATATAGGGTCGTGCATAGACCATGCACGGACCGTGTCGTGATATTCTAAATCGCAAAAGCGACTTTTCCATATAAATTATACGAAATTATACGCTTCTCATTCACACCTATGGGACTGTGCGCAGACGAGACTACGATTGTGTCGTCTTCGATTACTTTGAGAAGCAACTTTTTTCAACTCGGTATGAACACAGTCGGTGCACGACACTATAGGTGTGAACTGCAACAAATCATCAAAGGTCGCCTTAGAGTTGTCGTAGGAATGACGCTAACGTGATCAATTGATTACTTCGCCAATTTCGTGTTGTTTTTGAATTTTTGGCTACAAGTTGTAAAACTTTGGAGAGCTCATCCTAAAATACTTATAAAATTTCATCTCTTAACTTGTAAAAAATCGTATGAAGTTCGTCTTTTTTGTCCCGCGCTCTCCATAACTTATGAACTCAATATTTCAACGAATTTCACAATGCTTTCAGCGTAGCGACTGGTTGAAGATGAACCGCCGCTATCTGCTTCGATCAGCATCATTGTTTCATTCTAAAGTCACTACCAGCACCCCTATATACTTGTACCAAAGAATTCACTTTAGAACAGACACACACAACATAAATATCAGGAACAAGGGAACCATTACGCCCTTCCCCTCCTCCACATATGCACAGCACGACATTGTTTGAAAGATCATTTTCATTCAACATACATATATAAAATTTATAATAGTGTACCTGTCCATCTAAATCCTTGCCATTTAAAAAATTTAAACGTGAAATGTTCAATGTGCTTCTATCTTTGCAACATGTGATGACCTTAAAGTTGCGAACGGCTCTGTTGCAGTTCTAGTATAAAGTGAATGAAATGGGTTACATCCAGAATATTAGTCTTAAGTTAGTTATATCCTCTTAATTCTTATATTTTATACTATTAGTATCACGAAAATCAGGGTCTACTGTAAGAATGATAAGGGAACTCCCCTCTCAAGCCAAACTATACCCCGGGGTTTCTCCACTCTCTACTTTCTGTATCATTTTCTCTTATGTGTTACATATATTGTGAGTGGAAGAAAGAAAAGATTGCGTTAAAATACGTTGAAAGTTTACAAAAAAAGTAATTGGTGTTTTACGTAGCTAAATATATATTACTTCCAACAATGGTTTAGCATGTTTGAAGTTGCAAACTTTTTCCAAAACTATGTGTTACTATTATACAGGGTTACCACGGCCGAATGGGACATAGGGCGATGTATTCTCGGTTTTCGGTAAATATTATCTCACTAATAATACTACTTCATCCAAATTTAAGTGCGGCATATTATAACTGGGCTAACAATGAACATTTCCATAACCATAGTACAAAGAAAGTCGTTTTAATAAAGCCCGAAAATTATTATTCTTAAATCTATTGCTCGCGACTTCCTAATAAGGCGTTTGACAGGTGCAATAGTTTTAAAAATAATAATATTCTGGCTTTATTAAAATGACTTTCTTTGTGCTACGATTGTGGAAATTGTCATTGTTAGCCCAGCTATAACATGCGGCACTTACATTTAGATAAAGTAGTATTAAAGAGATAATATTCACCGAAAACCGATTTTATGTATTCTCCCGCTCGGCCGTGGAAACCCTGTATATATTATATATACATTAATAACTCAATTTTAGTGCTTGCTGATGTCATAATTCTCGTTTTCTTTTTTATACTAGAACTTCATAAACATAAAAAAATAGAATTAAAAAATTATCGAATTTTATTTGGAATAAAAAAAAATAGAACAGGTGCTGTGCAATTTTGCATCTTTTTCATATGTAGCTTTAAAAATGTTTGGATATATAACTGATTATTTACGATGAATATAGCAAATAATTAGATAGGTATGACATATCGCCGTAGGGAACCGATTCTATGCTCGCCAATAAAAGATATATGAACCTAAACAAATCCTGTTTACGACTGTTAATATCCACTCTCCTGAGTGTGTTGTGACATTAATTATTATTTAATAAACTATTCGGTTCAACTACGTTCAACGATGAGAAAAATAGGCCACTTTAAATAGTTGAAATGACCATGGTATGGTGATGGCCTCATAATTTAATGTTGTTGGATAAAAAATATTATTAACTTTCTAATTTAATCAACTAACTCCAATAATAAAGAAGTTAGCAGCGATGGACACTTAATTTTGGACATGGTGTATACTAAATTCAATGGAAATTATCCAAGATTTCAAGAATTTATGTGTATTCAGGACATATCTTATTTTTATCATTATTTAATTAATATTATCTGAAAGTGTAGATTAAGAAAAATTGCAATTCAAATATGAATTTATATATATCATGTATACTTACTTAGCAACATTTAATTCATCTCAGAGATACTTTTAATTTAAGCTCTTGATAAACGTATTAATTGAAAGTCATTCATATTAGACTAGTAACCATATCAATTGAAGTTAAGGAGAAATAAAGATGAAACTTAAAAATACCAGTTAATACAACTTACCGATGTACTTTCTTTTGGTTTTGGTACACCCAGCAATTCGAAAGCAAATAATCTTTCTTCCATGACACGTTCATAACTAATATTGATTGGAACAAATAATATATCTGGTACTTCTCCAGTAAAGAATGCCTTTAGAATCATCGAAAATAGTCCTAACTTAGGAAAAAGTGATTTCCCACTGCGACTTCTTGTTCCTTCAATAAAAAACTCTATACCAAGTTCACCATTCACAACCAGTTGATGGACATATTCCCTAAACGTATCCCAATATAAATTATCATCGTTATAAGACCTACGCATAAAGAAAGCCCCAGTATTGCGTAAAACAGTACCCATACCCTTCATCCCATGAAAATCTATAAATATATTACTAGAAAATAAACATAAAAATAATATTTATAAATGTTACTTACCCATACCAGCAGCAATTGCAGGTATTTCTATATCGTAGTGAAAACATATGTAAGACATTAAGATAAAATCTGCATAACTTCTATGACTAGGAACGTACATCACAGGAACATTTCCCATATCATTCCGTAACTATATATGAAGCAAAATAATGCTATCAAAATAATGCGAACAACTATTGTATGCTACCTTTAAAATGCTCTGTCGATTCACATGAATACCTGTACAGACCTGGGTACAAATTTTAGCAAGAACTAAACCTAACCATCTAATTAATTGTATTTGTTTGTTGTAACCAATTTCATCTAGAATATCTTTAATTATACTGACCACTTGTTCTTTTGGAAGATTTCTGTTTATACATTCCTAAAATAATTTTCTTAACATCTTACAATAATTTTTGAAGTTACTTATATACTTTTTCAATTAACGTTTGCATTTTTAGGCTATTTAAAACTCCAAGTTTTATTTCTAAAGAGCTTCTCTTTTTCGGTTGTTTGTTAGGTGTTTTTGTTGATAGTTCTCTCGAAACCCATAGAAAATTACTTATTTCTTGACGCCGTGGTTCTAAAATATCTTCAAACAAATTTAATTTAACCATTTTCACAACAATAAATCGACCAAGAGTAATAATCTATAACTTTAAGTGAGATTTTAAATTAAACATCAACGGGTAAACTACACACTCGCATATTTTCACACGACATACTTCTCTTGAGTAAACAAAATTTGAAGATGGGGATAGGGAGCTACGACAAAGTCCCCACAGTGGGGAATGCAAATCTACTTCGCGCAATCGCAGACCATAAAAATTCGAAACGATTATTGAGCGTTTACACAACCCACAACAACCATTGAATTTTGCCCATTCATGACAGTACACATCACTCTTCAAAAGTTCAATCTATATATCGATTGGCCCACACGTTGTAAAATTTAAATGATAATTTTGTAATCACAACCTGCATTACGCTATTATAATAAAAAGTAAACAAACTGGAATTGTCCGAAAAAAAGAACATGCCGATTTTATAATAGAACATTAATTCCAAGCAATGTGATACATAAGAAACAGATGGAAACAGATATAAAGATTGACATTATTTTGTCGATTGATTTAAGACAAGACATGTAAAATAGTACCAAGTGACTATAGTGGGTGTCAGACTTGTCTAACTTATACCGGTCGTTTTCAGTCATAGGATATTTAAAGCGATGAGGATGTGAAGGGAGCTACGTCCCCACCAATATTGTAGAGTACACCGTTCATAGACTCATACGCGTTCCCACTTCTTAGCGAATTTTCATACCCCGGCTTTATTTATCCATTTCTCAAAACGACCGGTATAGCGAAAAGTAAAATTTGGTAAAACCCAGAGATATAGAGTTGTTGATTTTTGCAACTTATTTATTGTGGAAAACGGATCACAAAGAAGGGTACATTTAAGAATACAAAGAAAAGATTGCACTAGCGTATTGAAGGGACAGAAAAACTTCAAAAACTAAACTATTTGACATTATTATAAATAACATCGTCACATAGTAACTAAATAAACTAACTACTACATATTTATCGTTCAACAAGAGTAAAGAGAACGCTCATAAACCACTGCGCATCCAAATTTTGATGTACACTCTGGGAGTCGCAATTTTTAACCTTCAGACTACCAACATACTTAAAATTTAAGGTTGTAAACCCATAGATGAAATATCCCCTACAAAATAATCAGAGAGATAAGAGTAGAAAGGATGCGCATAAACCACAGCGCAGCTAAATTTTGATTTAGTTTGTGTTACCTAGGTTACGCATATATAACTTTTTTCGGCTTGTTTTGAATTTACGAAAAACAATTTATTATTTAACATTTACATTTACAGTTATTAACTTGAATTTGTTTAACATCCCGTCTACTGTAAGAGCGTGTAAGAACGTAAGCGTTTTAGAAAGGATTTTCATCATTTGATTTTATTATACATGCATGATTTCTTAATTTTACTTACGTTTTCTTACGGGAAGGTTATTGCAAGAGTGGTTTAAAAGTAGTTATCGTATGCCTAATATTTATAATACTCAAATTGATAATTTTTAAGTCTAAAGCAAATATTTTGAAAGTTTTTAGGGAAATTAAATATAATACACTTGAATTATATGTATTATTTTAATAATTTGAGTCAATAGCTATGCTTGTTCAATTTAAAATTACTTAATTGAATAAAACCATGTGTTAGAACAAACTATTCATACCATTATTCTGTAGGGAATGCTAAGTCTACGGGTTTGCAACATTGAATTCCATGTAAGTTGGTAGTATGAAGGGTAAAAATGGCGACTTTCAAAATTAGACATTCGCGCATGTTATACGAGCATTCTCTCTACTCTATATCTCTGCTGGTGTGTACATCAAAATTTGGATGCGCAGTGGTTTATGAGCGTTCTCTTTACTCTATATCTCTGGTAAAACCATGTAAAACGCTTTGGCCCATAGTACAAATATCAACTCTCAGATGGCGCTAGCGTTACACTTACAATCTGATCAACTACATGGAGTTTTAAAAAGTTATGGCTAATGTCAATTTGACACCACACATAATATACGGCATGTGGTAAACCCTATGTATTATTTCGCCCCACTTTTCCGTACAAAAAAAACACATAGAAGATGTATAAACATCAGGCGAAGCAGATTACGGCGGAATACATATAAATAAAGGTACACATAATTGAAATTATCTCTACACGCATATATCTACATTTTGACATTTAAAGCATGCTTTGTATATCGCGGACATCCTGTATAATTGCGAATGAAATATATGGTGAGGACAATTGTAGCATTGTAATGCAAGACGATCCCAGGTAGCAGACTGACGTGAAAATGACGTGAATATTTGGAGAAAAATGGATGACGACGTCGATACACCTATTATCGACCAAAAATGAACGTCATTTTAATGACTAAATAAATACGTCTTTAGTTGACGGCAAAAAGACGTGAATTCGACGTTATTTCTATTTGTTGTTAACAAAATGAACTATGTTAACTAGGCCCATCACTAAATCACCTATTTATTTTTATAAATATTTATAATCAGTCTATTTGATTTAAAATTGAAACATAATCGACCATATATCCATCTTATTATACAGACTAATTTGTACCTAATTATCTTTTTTCTTTTTATACATATACTACCTACTATGTAATTTTATGATTTTATATCCAAAGCCTTTGAATAGCGCGCTCAAATTCCCAACATATTCCCGTTGATTCTCGCAAAGGACGTGGTTCTAGACAGTTCTAGATGGGTGTTCAAGGCCTCAAGGCAACCAGACATTCTGCTATTTTACCGTTTCTCATCGTTTGCCATCGTGTAAAGTGTGTGCTTTGTGTAATTGTTGAAAAAAACGAAATCGTAACCAAGAGTAGGTGATTTATTCTTTTTAACTATGTCTTTTGCAAAGAGTACTGTTTTTAACCTTACTTTTCGTATTCTGTTTTGAAAGTAGTACAATTTATTGTTTTATTGCTGAAAATGTTAGAGCTAAATGCATGGGTATTACCATTTGAACTTTCTTGCGAAAATACAGTTTTATGTTTCTTTTCCTTTAATCCATTCACTGTATATTATATTATGTGTATGTAAGTCCATAATTGGCAAGATATTAAGGTAAGATGGTATATGTGTAATAAATTAGTCATCATATTATTTTTGTTTGATTTGCCCACCTTATATACCTATGTGACCAATAGCAAAGATTTGCACACCAAAGAGAATGATTCTCGTCCGAGCGCACAGTGAACATAACAAAGTCCAATACAACATTACTGAATCTTTTGTAGTAAATACATTGGCACAAAAAAACTACATATTACAAACTTCTTTATTTCCCAATTGTACCATTGTCTTTACTACAAAAAAACTCTGTAACGCCGTATTGCACTGTGTGCTACGTTCAATATACACCTGTTCTTATTAAGAACATCATCACAACGTCATTCATAAATGGCAAACGACGTTTGTACGACGTCCGGAACTCCCGTTTATACGACGTCGGAAATTTACGTTTATACGACGTCCGGAAATGACGTCGACGGTCTGTGACATTATGATGTCTTATTCGCGTCTTAAAGACGTCGCAGCATTGGTACAATCGACGTAATCAGTGACTAGATATCGACGTTTTTGTGACGTCAGTCTGCTACCTGGGATATTAAACAAGCTGGGGAAAATTTTGTGAAAACGACAAAAATTTTCTTGTTCAGCATTATTCATGAAAAACGCACTCTATTATGAAGAATGCATGAAGAATGGTTGCCACATTATTTAAATACAGATTTCTTAAAAATGTTTTTTAACAATATAACAACCCTCTTTAAAATCGATAACGTACGCATCCTTTAGTATTGGGGTATTGGCATTTCCATGATTTTATAGTTTTTATAATATATTTAATATAGACATATATAATATATAATTGATAATATGATGAATACCAATAATATGAACAATAACCTCAAACTGAATGTAAAAACTCGACTTGACGCCATCT
>SMLS01062331.1:0-28565 GCA_004785975.1 Popillia japonica | reverse complement strand
ATCAACATCCAGAAACGAGTACCAGAAAAATTGCTGATGAACTAAATGTTGGTAACAGAACTGTTTAGAATATTTTAAAAGATAACTTATTGTATCCATATTACGTTCAACGTGTACAACATTTGCTACCTACTGACTATCCGCTTCGCATACAGTATTGCCAATGGATTTTAAATAAAATAGCAAACAATCCCAATTTCGCTGCCGATATTCTGTTTACGGATGAAGCCAACTTTTCAAGACATGGCATTATGAATTTTCATAAGGACCACATATGGGCAAATGTAAATCCACATGCCATAATTGTAAAAAGATTTCAACAAACATTTTCGGTCAATGTTTGGCTTGGCATCATCGCAGATTATTTAATAGGACCATTTTTCCTTCCTGCACGGTTGACCGGTGCGACATACCTTCATTTTCTAGAAAATGAACTTCCAGTTCTTTTAGAAGATGTACCTCTTATTATTAGAAGGCGCATGTGGTTCATGCATGACGGAGCTCCTCCACATTTTTCATTGATTGTTCGCGAGTTTTTAAATAACGTTTTTCCAGACCATTGGATCGGACGAGGATCTCCACACCTGTGGCCCCCTAGATCACCGGGACACAATCCTCTGGATTTTTGTGTGTGGGGATATTTAAAATCGCTCATTTACACAACCCCGATATTAAACGTACAAGATCTTCAAAATCGTATCATACAAGGCTGTAATCTTATTCGTAACAAACCTGGTATCTTAGAACGTATTCGGCAATCAATTAGACATCGAGCAAATGCTTGCATTTTAGCTGCAGGTGGACATTTTGAACATATGCTCTGAAATATAATATTTTTTCTTTATGTTTAACACATGTTGTTGCTTCTAATAAAATAATAAAACACCCTGTATCTCATTAACGACAAGACTTATCACCCATGTTTATATGAACTTTTCGTCTTAAAATTGAGTGACGAAGCGCCCCATATAATATTTTAGATTACTTAGGAAACACTCTGTATATCTAGGATTATTGTAAAATAATGAGGAATTGTAATGATTTGATTTGATAGACCAATAAATATATTATTATTATTATTATTATTATTATCTCTATAAATATCCGTTTGCTGAATAAGCTAGTTTGCCGGATGGTTTGTCATCAGCACCACTTTCAGATAAACTGCTGAGAGTTCTTCAAGTAAATAACACATCATGTCTTCATTATAACGGTACTCACCGATTTTTAAAGTTCTATTGCATATTGTAACGTTAAATTCGCTATTTTTATCTTAAATTTTAGCTGTCTATTTGGAAGGACTCTTTAGGTGTCTGAGAGCTTAAATCAGTTCTCTTAATTCATGAAATAATTATGGAAAAGGGTAATTATAGCAATCACATATGAAATAAGTTCATTTTTATTTACTGAAGTATTAGTTTTACACAGTTATAAAATTATAAATTTCAAGCTTAGAACTGGACACCATCAGGATTGCCCAACCATGGGAACACAGCTGGGCAAGCAACACAGGAAACCATGTAACGTGTTTCATCACCTTTAGCAAGAGTACAGGACCTAGCCGTACAAGGGGCATATTGGTATCCTGTATCACTGCTAAATTCGCCAATAGGTTGTGGATTACTCATCCATTCAACAGCTTTTTTATTGGAGACAATATATACGCCATTCTGTCCTTGCAAATAATCCAAGAACAACTGCAATCCTTGCAAGGAGTTTTCAGTGGCCATGAACCAAGCTGAGCTAAGTACCAGATTCATAGGTGCACGGTTGCCCTGGTACAATACATTGAATTCACGTATTAACCAATTAGCGATTTCTTGTGCGGTACCTCTGCAAAGGAAGGAGAAATAGAAGATGTTTGTATGATAGAATACAAAAAATTATTTTGATGTTTACTTACTCGACTCTGCAAGCTTGCAAGTTGTTGCATTCAACACCATCACCCATTATGTTAATGATTGGCGTAACCCACATTCCAGCATGTGTATTTTGGGGACAGACGCCGGAGGCACAGATAACTTGGCTTCCGTAGTCCAAAGTGAACGGGAAATAATTGTATCCATTCATAACATTCAATGTGGCATCATATTCTATACCAATTTCGCTCAATGCGTTAAAGAGATTGTCTCCGGCAAGCGCCATGTTGGGTACACGAGCACCGGAAATGTCATCTACTGGAATGTTAGCAAAACGGGATATAATTCTCATTTGGCCTTCAAATTCATCTTTCAAGTTACTAACACTGGATTCTAACCAATATTCAGTCAATGGATCCTTTCTGCAAAAGAATATTTTACTCAGTATACGAATTACGTAATTGCCTCTGTCACAACTGCCAATTCTCTGTTCATTTTAGAATGATGTAGTAACTTAAATGTTTTAACGGAAATCCTCCAAGGAAACACACCACACAAACACCAATATGGAATTAAGCTTGAATAGGAATTACAATACTCACGTGATTGAATGTACGGCAATTTCGTGTCCCTCTCTGTACAAATCATTAACTCTACGGTAGTCAGTATATTCATGAGGTACAAAGAATGTAGCGCTGACAGGGTAAAAGTCAGGGTTCATACGGCCAGAGAAAAGAGGTTCGTAGTAGGTAGTGTATGCCAATTCAGTGATGGCATCGTTGAAGGAACAGATAACCAACTACAAAAAAAAATTATACCATTTCTGCGAAGATATTTTTTTTACTTACTTGTGGTGTTTCATCAAGTGGAAGGGGTGATTGAGTTGTAGCACAACGACAACCGTTGGCTTCCAAACAGTTTACTTCCTGTTCACATCCTTGGCTCGCAGCTAAAGCTATGAAAGCCAGAAGAACTGTTACACTAAGAAACAATTTCATGTTGATTTTTTTTTTCACAAGTTTGAACTGTACGTGTGTTTTTGGTATCGTACTCCGAAACTGTTTGGATTTTAGATGATTTTTTTCTATATATATACTCTCCTATACCGTTGTTATCTGAATGCCACTCAAATCTCTATATCGGAGTGGAGAGTAACTTGAAATTTTAAGATCTTTATCTTCTTGACGACGGCAATTTTAGTAATGTATAACGCATGTTCTAGTTTTCTAGAAAGTTAACTTCTATTACACTTTGTTTATTTAATTTGATAAAGGAACAATATGTTCGTAGTTCATTTTATTGCATGTATTTTTTTTCCTCGAATACTAACTGAAATAGATTTGTGCAACTAATACTAATTAATCTATTTTAAATATGTCATCACTTTAAGCGTATCAGATTCAAGAACATTTTAGTAGCGAATTTTATAAATGTTTGGAAAAAAATTGTTATCCACATATAGTACCACTTTATCATCTATCCTCTTGCTTGCAGAGTCTGCTGGTAGCATCTTCCGCTAGGCCTATGATATGCATATGCTTATTTAGTCTACAGTGGCCTCTCAGCAGATCTACTATCGTTTTGACGGTTTTCCTGTCTTTACCCAGCAGGTCTCTAGTGAATTCCGGCTGCTGCTCCTTTAGGGGCACTTTTGCCTGTCTTTCCCCTGGTGATTTTTGCCACCACTCCCTGGACTTATGTGTCCATTCGTTGATGGACTTTCTTATTTGTGATTTGGTTCTGTCGGAGGATGGCCCAGCCCCGAGGAATTACCGTGACGAACCTAGTCTGGCCAGATCGTTAGCGGCCTCATTTCTCTTCACGCGCTTATGGCTGGGAAACACAGGGGCCAAAATTAATTTTCTTTGGGAACCCACAGTGGGGAATGCCTGGCAATGAGTTATTATTACGTCTGCGACTTAAGGTGTTATCTTGCCGCATTTGTCCTGGAATTTGGAAGACTACAGAAAAGGTATTTGTACCCATCTCAACCTTTTTTTGGAAATTGCGGTGCTTACAATGAGACAGGAGGTTTCTTTTTACAATATGTACATACATATTTAGATGCACGTTAGGTACTTTAGTAGAAAACCTTGAGATATGCCAATTATTTGACCTTGGATGGCACAGCGTCTAGTTTTCAATAACCACAGCCTTTAACCGTATCCGTAGGTTACACTCTTCTCTGCCGAGTTAAACACATTCTGGACATCAAAATTTATTCAGCGAGGAACCACGCTGGCCACTATGTCTCTGAGAGTATATGCATAGCTTGAAAACCGTATTAAGTATGTTGGATAATTCGGTCATTATACTCTTAGTGGCTAAATTACCTTCCTTAACATATCAATGAGGTCAATAATAATAATAATAATAAATATATTTGCCCAACAGATGCATCTAATTACAGGACAATAGCATAATAATTCGATAAGACAGTCCATGCATCACAAAGACTCATACAATATAAACACGAAGCAGTAGATAACTACAGTGAAAGAGTAGAAAAACTAAAGGAACTAACTAAAATTACATACAGAATAGTATGGAACAATAATACAACGCTATGCTATAACGTTAACTATAATTAATTATAACGCTATTTGGAGTAATGTATTTGGTTAATAGGCTGGGGAGGCGGTGGCAAAAAGATCGATACTTTTATTGGCTGTAAGAATTTCGTTGCAAGTAGTACACATTGAATAGATCGGGGATTTTAGCAAACAATTCGTTTTGGCAGTTTGACAATAAAATGTGGTATGCATACGAGAAGAGTGCTGTGGTGTCACAAAAGGTAACCTACATAGTAATTTAGAGGCATCGATGTTGTTGTGTAGTAAATGGCAGAGAAATGTAACGCTTGATAATTTGCGACGGTGTTCCAAAGAATCGAAATCGAATGATTGTAGTAATATAAAATGATCATCATGGATATTCTCCATATTATTTAAAATGCAAATATTTTAAAAGTCAACGTTGTACTCTTTCTAGAGACTCAATATGAGTTTTATATATAGGATACCATACTAGTGAGGCGTATTCTACATAGTTTTGATCTCACGTAGCAATTGTACAACTGAGTAATCGTACCGCTAGAAGTGAAGCTTTTTGAGTTGCGTATGACAAAACCCAAGACCGTTAAAGATGTCGACGTCACATAAGATATATGTTCCGAAAAGGATAGTTTGGAGTCGAAAACAACACCCAAATCTTTCACAGTTGAACACCGATTGATATACATATGTATGTATCGTCCCACTGGTAGTCGTACACTACTGGTTGAGATTTACGGGTATAGCTAACTATATTACATTTTGGCACATTCATCGCTAGCTTATTGTCACTACACCAGGTATAAAGTTGATTAATATGCTCCTGCAAAATAATGCAATCTTCTATTATATGAATTTCCTTGTATTATTTCAAATCGTCCGCAAATAGCAATTTTTCACAAGCAATCGTGCTACAAAGATCGTCAACGTAAATTAAGAATAGTAATGGTCCCAAATTGCTGCCCTGTGGTATTCCCGATGTGCGAGAGAATAGTTTAGGTTGCATAAATAAGACCGCATAAAGCAGGTCATGGATGGAGAGAACCCGATAGCCGCAAGCTTCTGTAAAAGAATATCATGATTTATTCGATCGAAAGCTTTTGTGAAATCTGTATACACAACGTCAATTTGTTTATTGTTGTCGATAGATTCAGACAGCGTTTGCGACATAATTAAATTAGTAACTGTCGATCTTCTATTGATAAAGCCATGTTGATTTTCCGACAAGTGGCATCTAACACAGATTTCGAATACTTTTGCGAAGTTATTAATAATCGCTATGGGTCTATAGTTTTCCAACCGCCCTGAGTCGCCTTTCTTGTGAACAGGAGTGATTCTTGCAATTTTCCAGCAATCCGGAAAGGTATTGGTTTCCAACGACAGATTGAAAAGGTAGGTTAATGGATTTTTAAGTAGATAAGCGCAATCTTTAATTAAGAAGCTTGGTACATTATCGTTGCCCATTGTGAATTTATCTTTCAGCTTTTTTATTGCTGATAATAAAGTCTTGAAAGGCCTGGACGATAGAGCGATTGGTCCACCTGTCTACAGTTTCCAGAAGTTGAAAGTCCGGGTAACCTGCCATCAAACAGCACAACAATCACATACATAACTCTGGGCCAACCAGCTCTGCAAAGACGTCGTAGAAGATGGAAAACTGTTTTTCTAAAACAATTTTCTATGAAAACTAATTTAGATTCTTTTCATTTCTTTTTCTGATACTAGCGAATACATTATGCCATGGTAATGTTGTCCGTAGGAGGAAGAATCCTCTGGGGAGACGCCTTAGTGGCTCTTAAAATTGCGGGAATTTCCGCCTGTTCGGGTACTGAAATTACTCATGCTTGACCAATTACACATTCAGTATTTGCGACATATTAAGCATCCATAGTTGTAATTGCTTGACTAGCGTAAGTTTTTGGGTAATTCTATCAGAAACATTGTTCTCTAATCACCTAAAAGAAAAAATTCATATAAATTTTTAGCAACAGCACAGTCAAGGAACTTGGAGGAACGTGACGTTTGTGGTAGTATTTATCAAGATTTTGATGTGTGAAGATTTCTTCGTTGATCCGTATCTACAAATTACCCTGCTGCCATGCTTAAAACTAAGGTGAATCATTGTAGTATATCCACATTATCCAAAAAAATAAAGTTATAAATTGATTTCCAATTTGTTTAATTAATTAACCGGATATTATACAGCCTAGCTAATATGAACATTCTGAATATATCTTATCTGTATCATCATGTTGGTACTTCCCTTTAAAAATTATATACAGCATTAAGATAACATTTCCTACATCGCATTTCATACATATATGTAACGTATGCATAAAACTTCCTAGAATGATCAATTAAAAAACGGAAACTCACACTTCAATTATGCATATTTTTAAATCGAAGTTGATTAAGCGTGTGCATCATTTTTTAAATTAGATACCACCGTTTACAATCGATGCCTTCATTGATAATTGTTTACGGGGAATACTTTAGATATCGTACGTTTCTATAGTGTCCACTTCATTTAAACATACGCGATAGTATTCCAATACATTTAATAATCACACTATCTACGCTTATTATATTTTTCTTCAAAGAATCATGTCTAACGGTTTTCTATTTTTAACGCAGGCGATGAATTCATTTTAATAGACTCCATAGTTGTTTAAGTAAAATTTGTAATTAGTTTATCAATAAGATTGCACCTTCTGCCATGATTCAAATTTACTTATCTGTCTGTGATTTTAGACTTTATCGCTCGTATATTGGCACACTCAATCAAACTAAGCACTGATTTATTTTCTTTTACCAGATAATGAACTGGCAAGGTGTTATCAATAAGGAAATCGATTGGAGGTAGGAGAAATCGAGTTGCATCAGGTTGTTAATATCTGCATATCTGTATAATAATAATAATGATAATAATAATATAATTTTATTGTCCAAACAGGTACAACCCAAAATAGGACAAAAATAAACAAAAGATAAAACTCAAATTGAATGAATGCCAATGTGAGGCAATGAAACAAAAAGTTGCGCATACATACAAAAGTAATAACAAAAAAAATGAAATGAATGTAATAAGAACAGAAAAAATTAAGTCTTGTTTCTTGAGTTATGACACTTAACTAAGAAAAAAAAATGTAAGTAGAAATACTATATTACAACTTATTGGCAATAGAGCATATAATAGAAATTGGAGTTCTTCGTAAACAGTGGTTCTAGCTACCGGTAGTTGATAACAACACTGAGTTCTTGAGGTAATATGAGGGACAAGGAAGGGTATGTGTTGAAGAAGGAAAGGACAATTCGTGGTATTGTTAAGGAAATTGCTTAAAAATTTTAAACACAACCCATTTCTTCTCGATGTTAAGGAAAACATATCGTGACGCGCCAATAGATCGGCAGAGAGAACACCTCTAGGAGGATAAACACTGTCCAATTTGTAAGAAAGGAATTTCAAAAATTTGCGGTACATACGATCGACTTGTAACGATTCACTAGCGTATATAGAATACCATATTAGGGCAGCATATTCGAGGTTGGAAAGAACGAAAGAGTAATACAAATTTTTAATCAGATAAATATCTTGGAAGAGCGTGGAGATACGCATTACAAAACCCAAAGCTTTCGAAGATTAAGAACAAACTTTAGCGAAATGATATTTAAAAGAAAAGCTGGCATCAAACAATACACCCAAATCAGTATTAATGATTTTCTCTCTAGGAAGTAGTCTTCCATATAGTAAGAGACGATTAAAAGTGACGTTGTACGTGTGTAGGATACAACGTAACATTTACTAGCATTAACATGAAGCTTATATCGACGACACCATTCCACCAGCTTATCAAAGTTAGCCTGAAGGATGAATGAATCGTACACTGGTAAAATCTGGTGGTACAGTTTAATGTCATCAGCATAGGCAAGAACAAGACAGGAGAAAAAAAGTAGATCATTGATAAATAAATTGAACAATAGAGGATCCAAATTGGAGCCTTGCGAAACTCCAGAGCTTGGAGAAAACTCGTATGAAAGAAATCCATTGTATAGGACATCACATCGGCGATCACTCAAATATGAATCAAGAAACTTGATAACTGGTGGAACAAAGCCAAAGGAACTAATTTTATCTAGAAGAATTTGATGATCTATAGTGTCAAACACTCGTGAAAGATCAGTATAAACCACATCTAATTGGCCCCGTCTATCAAGAACTTCACCTATCTCTTGACTCATACAACCCAAATTAGTAGTAGCGGAGCGACCCGGCACAAAGCCATGCTGGTTTGAAGATAAGTATGCACGTACGTTATTATAAATGGAAGTATACAGATGTTTTTCGTAGACCTTCGCAAAATTAGACAAAATAGAAATAGGTCTATAATTAGAAAGAAGCGTTGAGTCATTCTTTTTGAAAACAGGACGTATTCTGGCGCGATTCCGCAAGGTGGGGAAGACATTAGTACGAATAGACAGTCACGAACAAGGAAGCTAGGAATTAAGTCGACACCAGTAGTTAGCTTATTAGGTAACTTCGACATTATATGTATAAGCTCCTCTTCAGTTGCCGGAAGGATATGTAATGGCAAGGTGCTACCTTGGTGACTCTGGAAATCGACCATCGCACTAGGTGCATACACAGCAGAAAAAGTAGTGGCGAAAGCATTAACCATATCGACGGGCTCAGTATACTCGTTCCCCAATGAGTCGCATAGTCTCCCAGGAATTCTGGTTGATCGTTTCTTGGCATTGAGAAAATTCCATAGATTGGATGGGCAGTCCTTGATGTTGTGTTCAATGTTGGAGACGTAATCATTATAGCTGACAGCAATTTTAGTTTTGCATAGTGTCCTTAATTTTATGTGTTTAACGACTGGTACTTTCCCAAATGAACTTAAAATAGCTAAGATTGTTCCAGTCTATAAAAATAGTTCGACAGAAAACTAAGATAATGATCGTCCATTGTCTGTATTACCAGTTCTGTCAAAAATTTTGGAAACTGTTATAAAAACAAGGCTTGCAATCAGAGTCCTTCTGTAAGCTTTAGGAATGGGTGCTCCACCGTTTCTGCCATGACGGAACTTGTGCAGGATATTTATGAAGCAAGTGAAGGAAAACAGCTTATCGAAATTGTACTATTTGATTTAAGTAAGGTATTCGATATTATAGCACATGATGTAATGAGGTCCATGCCATTCATTAATAGCTTCTTATCTCAACAACTGGAGACCAGCGGTTTGTTGGCAGGGTACTATGTCCGATATAGACATCATTCGTCATGGCGTTCCACAAGGGTCGATACTGGGCCCAATTCTTTTTATTATATATACAGGGTGTTCTCGCATACTTGAAAAAAATTAAACATTATGTATACTTACGTAAGTTACTGAGATTTCCATCGCAAAATAAAAAATTGTAGTCACTTGTATTTTTTTGAAAAATAGTGAACATTTTCAGGACGGACAGTATCACAACAATTGCTCGAAATTTGCACCATGCACTTGTATACATAACCGCGCTCGTATAAGAGAATTACGTACAAATGGAATAGCATTTTGTTCCCGTATGTTATTTGTTTCCGCAATGATTCGTTCCCTTAATTGTTCCATATCATGAACCTCGGTACGATAAACACGCTGTTTTAAACAGCCCCACAGAAAGAAATCAGCTGGATTTAAATCAGGGGAACAGGCCGGCCACCGTACAGGCCCTTCACGCCCTATCCAGCGATCTGCGAAGACATTATTTAAATGTTCACGTACAACTCGGACAAAATGTACCGGTGAACCATCATGTTGATACCACATTCTAGCTCTAACATTAAGAGGAATATCTTTAAGTAACTCTGGCAAAGTATCATTCAAAAAATTTAAATACGCCTGTCAATTGACGCGGTATGGTAAGAAAAAAAGTCCGATAATGAAATCATTAATTATTCCCACTCAAACATTAAGCGAGAACCACCGTTGATGGTGTGCATCTCGAAGTAGATGTGGGTTTTCAAACTGCCATTCGTGTGCACTATGATAATTAAATGTAGCATTGCGCGTAAAAGTCGCTTCATTCGACAATAAAATATTACCCACACAGTTTGCATTTTGTTCATGTCTTTCGCATAACCACTCGCAAAACGCGACTCTGGCGGCGTAGTGTGCCGGTAGTAAACTGTGCACGCGTTGGTAATGATAAGGATACAACTGATTTTCGCGTAACATTCTCCAGCCAACGGAATTGGAGACATGGACGAGTCTAGCAAGTTCCTTTGTGCTAAGTGTAGGGTTATTGTCAATTGCTTCGACAATTTCTTCCTCGGCATTTATTATTCGCGCACTTCTACCTGGACCTTCCGGTCTTCGAGGTTGGATTCGGCCTGTGTTTCGCAATCGTTGAACAACTCGTACAAAAGTCGCGGGCCCGGGCAAACGTCTATTTGGAAATAATTGCATGTATCTTCTACGGGCGCGTGCACTATTCTGTTCATGCTCTCCGTAAATTAACAACACATGTCTACCAGTTCATGATTAGGAAAAGCCATGATTATAAAAAACAATAACTTTCTTCAAGTAACGCCAACACTGTTAAAAGTTACGAACGAAAATACGAACTTTAACCATGCGCTGACAAAATAATACTACGACACATAGCCGATGAAATTGAGACGTGCATTTTCAGCATTCTTAAATGTAAATAGTATCAGATGTTGGCAGTTACCTACACGGACCCTTTATCCAACATACGGCGACTTTGCCCATTTGTTGACAAACATCGGTTGGTAAGTTTTGAAGAGCTCATGTGGTGCATTTTTTGTTTCGTACTGACCCAACGAAAAACATTTGCCCAAAACTTTACTATTTTTTTTTCTCGCTTATACGACAACTTTTGTAAAAAATTCTTTTTCAAAAAATATTCTACATTCACATCTAGATTCGACGGTTAAAATTTTTGCGATGTATATGAGAACACCCTGTATATAAATGATCTTCCCGACAATTTGCACTGTAGTTCATACTACTAGGTGGTGATTTAGCTACTAGAAGAGATGAGAATTTAAGTGAAGCTACGTTATGATTTGACCACAACAAACTCAAGCTAAATGGTGTCAAAACACAATCCCTTATTATCTCGACCTCTTCTGATCAAGTAACGGCGAGTGTGAATTTCTTGGGACTTTGTGTCGACAACAAACTGAATTGGACCAGCCATGTAGCGACTTTGTGTTCTAATTTGAGTTCGGCCATCTACACTATAAGAAGGATAAACATTATAGCATTATAACTTCCACAGTCTTGCGGCCTACGGAATTATAGTTTGGAGAAGTTCGGCTGAGGCAAGGTAGGTCTTCTTACTGCAGAAGAGAACCATTAGAACATTATGTGGTCTTCATTCTACTGATAGTTGCAGAAATCGCTTTAAGGAGAATAATGACGATGCCAGGTGTCTATATTCTAAGATGTGTGAATATGGTGCACACTAATCAAGAACTATTTTTTAAAAATAAGGACTTCCATGATTATCAGACACGTAATAAGCATGCGCTGGTAACAATAGTGTTTATTATTGGGGGCCCAAGTACAATCATCTCCTGCAGCAATATAAAGCACTCAAAGAACTTTTATACGACTGTGAAGAGACTGCTGTTGAACTGTGTTTTTTATAGCATTGATGAGTACGTGAACTATCAATTTTAGTGTTTACAGATAATTATTGTTTGTTTAAGTGTTCGATGCAGACCCTATGTTTGTAATATACATTTATTTACATCTATTTATTTTATTTTTGCTTATATTTTTATATTTTATATTATACAAACTCATATATTGAGCTCCTGTTATGTTGTTGACACATTACGTAAATTTTGATGACAAAATAAATACTACTACTACTACTACTAGTATCAAGAAAGCAAAACATAAGGAAGATTTATATTTTGTTATGGCAAGGTACTTACATATTTGTTTCGGAATTGCTCAACCAACTTATGTTCCAACAGTGTCATAACATTTTCCACTGAGGCTCAAAAAATATTCTATTTGACGAGACTAACAAAGGCTGCTTAAAATTCCAAACCACTCTCAAAATTATGTTTGGAACATCATCCAAAGGAAATTATACAAAACTTTTATTGATATGTCCAGTATTATCTACTCAATAATGTTTATTTGATTTTGTATCAAGTTTCGAAATCTTATCAGCACTCTTATCACATTCATAAGCTTATACCTGCAACTAGTTAAAAACTCGAATCGTGAAATACGACTGGTTTATCTATTTACAAAAATATTATTTATTTGCGTCATCTAAAAACTGGCTTCAACTCCATAATAATTTACTTATTCCTCTTTGATATAAATCTGCAAAAAACTCGTCCTTGAATTTGGAATAATTTTAATGGGAATTGCGAAAATAACCGCATTTCAAACATCTCCCAACAGTATTGTACATAGTAGTTGCGAATAATTCAGTTCCTAACGCCGTTCTGGTGTATCGGTGTTATTTTGCGGATTCTCGACGAAACTCGACCGCGCAGCAACCGGCGAGATAGGATCAATTTAGCCGCATCACCGGTTTTCATTAAAGTCTGATTACCGTCATTGAAGGGTCGATAAGACAACTATGGCCGGTCAAATGCTGAGGCGGCACAATGAATTTATGTGCAACGGTTGTTGTTAATGCGATTTGCTACTACTGTATTGTGGTAATTGACTAAGCTATTAAGTTGAAATTTTCAATAGGAATGGTATTTTCAATTATTCAGCATATGTGGATTTAGGTAGGGTTAACGAAATATTAACATAGTTCATATCGCTCATTCATGCGAGCGAAAAACTTTTATTAAAGGTCCAATGAATAATATTTACGAATTATCTTATTCACGTTCCCTTTTTGTATCTCTTTTAGGGTCTCGTTTTAGCTTGTTGGGCATTTTCTACTTTGGTGAAATAAGTTTCTTAAAGATTGGTTTTAATTGGTTTCTTGCAAAATTTTGGTAACCAATAGAAAAATATGTTAGATGTTTGAGTGTCATATCAGTAAAGAACCAAACAGAAAATTGTGCTTCCAACGTTTTTCCAATAAAAAAAACTCTTCTGCACTTATTTGACCACAACCTGACTGAATTGACATAATCTATGATCTAGTCTGAAAATTAATTTTATAGCTCAATCATGTTTAATGTTTTCAGCACTTCAGCACCTGTTGGCCATGCATAGTAAGTTATATTATTCTTTGGGTTACTTGCCCGAAGATAATTCGACTGCCGTAGTTGTCCTAATAAACAGAAGCACATTAATATGTTGAGAAAATACTCTGACTGCTAGGGAGAAGAGGTGGAGCGTTTTGGAAGAAAGACTGCCTGTCATGCCAATTAACATGCAGCCATATGAGGCGACAAAATACATACAAGATATTTGATATAGTTGACTAGCCCATACTGATGTCATGGTGAAGCCATGAAAATCATTCTTGGCCTTCGTGAACTAAAACTGGAGCTGTGATCAGATAGATAATAAAATGCACTGACTGCTTTCACAAAACCAAACACTACGCTGACGTATTTTCCAACTATATGGAACATACGATACTGCCATACATAATTATTGAAAGAGACGAGGAAACTCCCGCTAGTTTGTGAATGCTCCGAAAACACCTACTGGTACGAGTATTGAAATGTCTAGAGACAAAGAACTATACGTCCAAACCATCCCTCTAGTAGATTTCTTTTTCATTTGGCAGGTCAAAATAATTGGGGTAGGTGGGTTGATTGATTGATTTTGATCAAAGTAGGACGGTCATCCCAAACACTGCGGCCTGCAAGGGATATTATATTATTCCTACCTTGATTTTGATTTACTCAAAGAGGTTAGTTCTCTTGATCAGATTTAGGAGCCTATTTGGTAAATCTTCTTCCAACAGTGATACCAATACGCTTTGCATAACAAGCCTTCTTTGGCGTAGTGCTTCGCATTCGAAAATAATGTGGAAGGCTGTTTCTTCCTCCTCATTGCAGAGTCTACATCTACAAGGGTTCATCTTTGTAGATCCCCATCTCATGTAGGTGACCTCTTACACAGCCATGTTGTGTTAGTAGACACGTTACTGCCCTCAGCTGAATCCTGTTTAGTGTAAGTAGGTAATCGTTTTGACGATCGTTCCGTCATTCGCTTGCTGTGTCTTTGTCCAGGTACATGGTTCCAATTTGATTGGTGTTGATCCACAGCCCACTCATTGATTGCACCACTTATTGCACTTTTTGCAATGCCTAGACCTGGTACCGGTCCAGTAAATATCATTTGGGAACCTTGCTTCGCTAGCTGGTCTGCGGTTTCGTTGCCTACTATACCCCAGTGCCTTGGCACCCACACCAAATTGACCTTGTTGTGCTTAGTAAGAACAGTTAGGTTTTGCAGACACTTCCATACTAGCTTGGAGGCTATATGATTTGATGCTAGTGCCTTTAAGGCTACCTGACTGTCAGAGAGAATGCAAGTCGTTTCCCCTCCAACGCACAGGTTTGTATAGCATATACTTCTATTTTTAATATCATGGTGTATCTTCCAAGTGGTTCACACACTTTGTAACCCTTGATTTCCGCGTAGGGACCAATGCCAGAGTTAGTTCCTGCTTTTGACCCATCTCATCTGTATACCAGTTTTGAGTTTGCACCCGATCTCGCTTCACCATTTCTCCACTCGTCCCAATTCAAAAAGACTTTGTCGGCGGTTGGGTTTGTCATAGGAGATTCTGGTGATTTTTTTGTCGATGCCCATATCAAAGACTGGGCTTCTGACTCCTCTTTCTATATTGGTGTGTCCCGACGCATGGTGGGTTCTCCATTTATTAGTATTTTTCTGTACGCTCTCATTCTTGTATCTCCCATGATAAAAATATCTATGGGAAGTATGTTTAGCATGGTCTCCATAGCAGATGTTAGGGTGCTTTTAATAGCTCCAATTGCACAAAGGCATGTCAGACGCTGAATTCTTGACAGATCAGCTTTCGTTCCTGTGTAACCGTTGGCCACCAAACCAGGCAGCCATGGGTCTTACTGTCGTAGTCTACAATCAGTAGGTTATATTCGATTTGAGTCCCTATGTCTTTCCGGGCTTTTACGGGTTGTTAGTAACACCCTCTTACATTTGTCTGTCGTTTTCCTCAAATGTGAATTCCGGTTCAGTTTAGAGGTCAAGGTCACTCCCACGAGCTTAGCCTCCTGACTCTCCTGACTAATCTGTATAACTTCATTGTATAGAGACGGTGGTTTTAGGCCATCCAGTCTCCTTCTTCTCGTGAACGGCACAAGTGCAGTTCTTGCAGGGTTTACTCCATGGTTCTCCTTCTTGCACCATCTTTAATGCTCTTTGCAGAAGATCAGACTTTATGCTAGTGCTTCTACCTATGATAATCTCTAAACTTATGCAAAGAGCATAAAGATGGGAGAAGGGTGGTTCAAGATGAAGAACCTTGGAGCAAGACCTGCAAAAACTACTGTTGTGCCCGTCACCAGGGTAGGTAAGTTGGTTAAAATCATATTTGACATCCAACTGCAGGGTGCCACATTCGATCCCAAGATGGTACTGAACTGACTGAAAAAAAAACGAAAATTTAGCAGAACATCAGGGCATCACGCTGAAATGGGTGGCAAGTCATTCTAGGTTGAAAAGAAATGAAAAAACTGACCGAAGTTAGGAATAATTAGCCGACAAATGTTCGTTATCAAATCCAGAAGTAACCTGTTGTTAGAAGTAGAGTGGAAGTAATGGCTGTACGACGTTAAGGTCGAAAAGGGAAAGGAAACTATTGGAATAGGCAGAGAAAAATCAAACAATGATTAAAAAATCTCCATTTAATATTCTAGGCTTTCGGGAATTAGTTTTTACCTTCTTCAGAGAAAACTGTGGAGATAGCAGCGGTATCTTTGGCTGTAGCGGTATGTTTGGCTGCCTATCTCAATAGTTTCCTTTATCTTTTTGACCTTAACCTGTTCTTGTTTCTATGATTGCATTAAAATTTGGCAAGATTTAATATAACTGTAAAGCCCTCCATCAAAGGGGCGATCGATTGCTTGGCAGAGCACAGGGAAGGGGCACCAGCTGCCATATCAGATAAGTTTGTGAATATTTTTGCATTTGAGCAAATAGACTAATCTGCAGCTGTTTGAGAAGAAGCTGAGCTGCAGTTTACCTTGTAGCTGGAGGTAACCGTAGATGTCTATAAAGTAAGCTCTATTATATGCTGGCATTTTTAACTAGATTTTAGAGACATTATCACAATTCATAATGGCAGCTTCATTAGAAGAGGTGAGCAATCCTTTGGTCGTTTTGCGATCAATACTACGGGCACTGGAAAACCAGAAGTCGAAGCCATTCTCTTAGGGCAACCTCTTTCATTTGAGATGCAGAATGGTTATCCATACTTTCATAGAGCATCTTAAACTGTCAACCTGATAATGGGTTGGTCAAAATCATATCTGACATCTAAGCTGCCCTTATCTGCAGTTGGCCAAATCCTATTCCAATATGCTATTGGGTTCCCAGAGGAAAATCTTAGCAGTAATGATTGTAAAACTCGTGGGATTTATCCAAGCTATGAAAGATTCTCTAAAGCAATCTCCATGAGCAGAAACAGATGGCAGATTACAAGAATCTTGAGCGATCATTGCGCATAATAATTATCTGGGGCGTCTGGGTCGGGTGAAGTATCTTGTATGTAGAAGTGAAAATGTGCCAAAACAAAAAAAAACTCCTGAGTATACTTGTGGAACTTGCCTGGAAGTGGCCAGGAAGCAGAGGACCAAGTTGTGGTCGAACAACTGTACGAATGCAGATTAGTGAATTCAATTCTCAACCAGTTTGCAGACTTCCTTCCACTTGCGATTTACCTCTACCCAATCCCTTCCATGGGAAAGAATAGATAAAAAATGGAGTTACATTGAAGAAAGCTCCACAAGTATCAAATTCAGATTCATGATTTTTTTATTGGTAGATCAAGGCTTTAGCCAATTCAAAAATTTTCAAAATTCTAATCTGTGAGTGGTGCCAAAGTAGCCGAATCACCCAATTTTGGCTTCAGCAACGTGCAGCATCATTTTGCAAGGACTTTTCGGTGCCCCCGTATATTAAATCAACTAATTACCTAAGAAACAATAAATTTCATAGTAATAAAATTATTTCGCTTATGTCGACCTGAGCTACGACGACTCGAAAGTTGACGCAGCGGCGATATGCCGGAGACACCGTAATGGAGGACACGATAGGAGCAGTCGGCCTTCTGATATGCCACGACATCCTCATTTGCATTGAAATGTTTCGCAATTCTCGCAGTCTGCTCTCATCTCGTATGTTATGGTTGTTCCATCCTCCTTAAACTTATATTATGTACAGGACACATTTCTTCTTGTCTGTCGCCAATTATCGTGTGTAACGACGGAAAAGCGGACCTCTCCTACAGCCACTATGCTGTGCTAGTGTTGATGGAGTTTATACGAGATTAAGTTTGTTGAAAGGATGCATTTAAATTGTATTGTACAGAGATTTACGGTACAATCTGGTATAATTAATTTTATTCTGTAGTGAAGAACTAGGAAAACTTCTGTTGTACATATACAGGGTGTTTCCAATTGTTGTTAGCATAGGACTAATCTTGTCCCCTTAAATTTAGTTTGATAATGTCCATCTAAATCACCCTCAATAACGTTTTTACTGGAGATGAATCATGGATTTAAGATTTCAGGTAAACCTTAAGAGAAGCAGTATTTCATAAAAATATAAGCAAAACCTCAATTTTTAACACAGATTTCAGTACGTGCATTAATATTAGTACACTTCCATCTTCCCTAGGTTTTCCTAAAATTAAACATTTATTCCTCTTGACGAAGTTCCACGTTATCGTCGAAGTTATAAGTGTAAAACGAGTGTAGTAGTCAGGGACTGTGTTCGGTTGAAGTGCACTAGGACAAAACTAGACAAATATAGTACCGTAACTCTCCGACAGCCCGAACTGAGAGATGTGGCGCTACGAGCGGTGCTGTCGAGTGGATTTTCCACCAAACGACTCGCACAAATTCACGAACTTCGGCAGTAGTAGGAAACTGAGCAATCCGGAGATAATTTGTCAATTCTGGGATAATTCCTCCGCAGAACTGACGTTATACCACGTTCGATAATGCGCCGGGGTCAAACTGACGTCGCCCCCTTCCTTGGCAAACTCAGATACATACTTGTATATTAAATTTGTGCAGTTATACGTAATCTGTATGTTGGTATAGATGTTTCGTAATACTCAAACAATCTGATTGGAAACGGCGTTGTACTATAAGTTGTGATTAACAAGAAATGAGTTTGGGAAGGCTAAAGCATTTCTCTATTTAACTAACATCTTAATTATCACCTGACAACTATCAACTTTATATAGGGTCTTTTTTAGGTTATTCGTCAATCATTTGAAGAATCTTCATGTTGTGGAGTCTGCGTTTATAGGTCATTCAATAATATTCTTTGATCTTGCAAAATTGTTTCAGAACAGTGATTATCTGGATAAGACTTGGCATATATACTTCTAGCCCATAAAGTATTTCCATTGGCAAATACAGACCAAGACCAGCAAAACTGAAAGTGACAATTGATGTCAATACTAAGCACAGCAAACCATTGATGACCATGATGAAGTGCAAATATCAGGAAGCCTTTACCACGTGGAGGCACCTCAGATTCTTGAATTTCGGCTTAAAAGTGGAATCTCCATAAATTTTCGACCAGTTTTGATTTAGACCTTGAAACTCTTTATCTGAGTTCCTTTAGTATGGGGCAACTTAAAATAAACTGCTGTTCAATTGAAGTGGTCCACTATTAAAAGATTGATGTTACTCTTAGTCTAAGTAATTATCAATGCATAGCATGGCAAATTTTAATGCTTCATAGTTTATTTAACGCAGCCAGTCTGATATAATGTTCGTTTTGTAAAAATTTTGACTTGTGATACTTTATTGATTTATGCGATACATCAATCGAATATAAATATGTTTTTAAGTTAGAGGAATATTTCACAAAAAATATTAGATTAGCATTGACTTTTTGATTTTACTTTATATCTGTCAGTTTGTTGCTGACTTAACACTAAGATTAAGTAACTTAAATTAATAAAAATGTCGCGTCTTAGTGAAGATATTATGAACAATACCCTGCGATGAATACAAAATGGATATTCCAACAGAGAAGTTGCTAGAATTTATAGTGTATCTCACAGTGTCATTAATAGAGTTGTAATACGATTTCGTAGAAGTCGGAGGAGTACAACTCCTGCACAAGATCAGTATTTAAGACTCCAGGTCAGACGAAATGGCGTTTAGTCGTCTAGGACGTTCAATAACGATCTTCCTGCAGCTACAAGAGTGGATATATCTAATGTAACACCTAGAAGAAGACTGTACGAGTTTGGTTTAAGATCTAGAAGAGGGGCCATATTCCCACTGTTGACTAGGCTGTGTGGGCTGCAAATCATTTATCATGGGAGGCCCGCAACTGGAGAAGAAGCCTTTTCTCTGACGAGTCCAGATTCACTCTACATAATTCTGATAGTAGAATTTTAGTGTCGAGGAGGCGTGGAGAACGGTATCTTGAAAGGAAGATGGCCCTACGTGTGCCATTTGAAGGTGGGGGTGTTACGGTTTGGGGTGGCATAATACTTAACGGTCGCCCCAGCTGGTGGTTTTGAGAAATCAATCCATCAATGCAGGGAGTTATAGGGACTTATATATAATTTGCCGATAGTTGTACCATTTGCCCGAAATTTTGGAAGAAATTTCGTATTTGTGGACGATAGTCCTCGTTCCTACCGAGCCCACATCGTCGATGATGTCATTGTTAGAAATAATATTGAAAGAATGATATGGACCCCAAATTCTCCAGATTGCAATTGATGGAGCATGATTGGGACAAACTTGATCAACAGTTAGGATCTCGTGGTCGTCCTGGGGAATGGGAAAGAATACCGCAAGAGTTTATCAATACGCTAATAGAAAACAGACCCAGAAAATGCTTAGCTGTGTCACAAGCTCGAGGAGGCCCTACAAAATATTAAAATTGAAGTAGCCACATTTCAAGTTAGTTTTTATTATCAACATTCTTTTTTTTAATTATCACTTAAGTTGATTTTTTAACAATTTCTTAATTTTTATCATTAAGGTAGTTCTTAAACGGTTTTAAATTTTTTAAAAATACATATTTTGTTGTATTTGTGCCTTTTGCTTTTTTGTTAATTTATTTTGGAAGAAAGTTGATTTCTATTATTTTTTCATCAGTGGACCACTTCAATTGAACAGCAGTTTAGTTATATACATATTATAGTTGGATATGCATTTACGACTAGATTTCTAAAAGCCCTCAGAAGAGGAAACTGCAAACTGCTACAAGTTCACAGGAATAGACTTTTCTGCAGTTTTTCTAGGTTGTTTTGTTGTCTATGATTGGTGTAGCTGCTGTGACATCTGGTGAGTTTTGCAGTTTCTTGTTCAAGCAGAGTCAGTAATTATCATCGACTTCGCTCATTTTTTGGCAAATAAATTCGTAATAGTAGTGAGGTCTCCGTAGTTGTGGTGCAGCAGGGATTTGATCTTGGTGACTACAAAAGTAATAAACTATTTTGAAATGGGTGTGGAATGGCAAACCAGAGCTATCATCCTAGCTTTTAGCTAGACTATTGAGTTGGTTTGGTCCATTCCACGGCCATCGGTACCCTCATTGTCTTCATATCGACAATAATCTATTTTTTTTATTTAGGTTCTACCAATCCATGCATTTCACTTAAGGAGATCTACTACAAAAGAAAGAAAGAATGAAAGAACAGTTATCCTCTCTGATAATTTGGAATAGCTCAGCATGACGTCCAGCCTGGTTAGCGAGTGTGTCGCTTCTGGAGAGAGTTCTATAAAATTTGCGAGAAGACCAGGATATACGCGAATGCAGCAGCCAGTCCTAATGCGACGCACTATTTGATCATTGCCATCACAATGGGGAGAGAGCAAGAGGCAAGAGCGACTCCTTACTTCTTCCATGTCTTGGGTAAACTGTATTGAGTCTGGTGCAGATGCGGCGAGGGAGCTCAACACCATGAGGAGTCGAGTTCACATCCAGGATCTGACGCAATTCAGATGACACCTTTTTTCGCCATCTTTGTAGCCAGGTATTTTCGGAACATCTTCATGTATGGGGAATTTGGGGGTTCAATATGTCTTAAGGCAGGAAGCCAATATACTGGGTGGTATGGTTCCAGAAATAATGAGCATGAATTCCTTGAATAGCACATCTACTGATTTTGTGTGACTGCTGCTGATTCACACAATGATCTGCTACCCACATCTGTCTAACTGTGATCTTTTGAACTAAAGCTTTCAATGTGAGCATCCAAACCACTGTTATCCAATTGGGAAGATGTATGTATGTACATATATAGACAATAGCACATGTTTCTGTCTGGATAATAGTTGGGATTGTGCTCCATGTACCAGCCTATGTATTTCCATCTTGGGCTGCCAGTTCAAGCTGTTTGACAAATTAATTAATTTAATTTTTAATTTTTAATTTTTAATTTGGTCAACTCGCCTAATTCTTTTAGGATTTTGAGATGCTTTACTCCAGATTTTGAAGATGGATCTCTATTATTGACAATTAATTGGTCTCACTCTACTTGCCAAATTATAGAAGATAATCAACTGGCTATTGGCCGATCAGTTGTTGGTCCAAATTTATTACTAACCAACTCATACTGATCGTAAAAGTTTGAACGTTTCTTGACGTCTGAGGTGTTTGTCTTGAGGCATTCGAATGTGACCTAACATGCTTCAAAGAGCATTTTAGGTCCCCAACTTTTTCTATCATACTTGATGTCCGTACTGCACTTCAACAATCATAATCTACTAATTCTGACTTTGAAGAAATATTTGTACACCATTCCTCAACAAATTCATCCCTCATATTTTACAATGAAGAATCATATATGGAGTTACCATCTATTAGTTTTCGATCACAACACTAATCAACCGTCCCGACACCATACTTATCTTTATAGCCCACCGTTCACAATTCAATTTCACAATAGCCCCTCGCGTTCGAAAATATTTCATTTTCATTACCGTCTATTACTTCTACGCGGCGCGCAAGCAAGTGCCATTAAACTTGGCGTGACAAGACGCAGTGAGAACGCAGACCGTAAAATTATTCAGACGCATATGGAACGTCGAAATGAAACCCTCAATTGTCAAAATTACGAATGCACCCCATCCACCTTCCACGCCATTATTAACCCCGGCTCGTCCAGCTGGCCGTTTCGAATGCGACTCGCACGACACAAAATTTCGCACAAAACGTCCTGTGATCATGCGAAAGGGGTTGACGTACCGCAGTGGCGGTGCTATGGTGGTTGTGTATTTGCACGAATGCGCAAAAGACGGTTATCGCCAGGTTTTAGTAGGTTTCCGTGTGAGGATTACGAAAGGGAGTCGATATAGCATGACCTGTACAACTTCCGGTGACGTATGATAGGTGAATTAGGGTGACTAGTGTATGGAATCAAGAAAATATTTAATTCCGCTAGGGACCATATTCTGATATGGATGTTTTTGAGAAAAAATGAAGGACCATGTAATCATCTACTAGCTATTCATGTTATCCCAATGTGCAGCATTCGAGCGACTTTTAAGCATCATTATTGTGGACTAGCCTAATGTTGCAGCTTCTGCCATGAACTTGGTTTACACTTAATTCATTTTGATCTACGCTATAGTTTGTTGGGTGAAATGTTAAAGTAGCAAATTTGTTCTCAACACTATAGAGTGTAGAGCCTTTCCTTGAGTTCGATTTTTCAATGTTTGTGTGACCCTCGTGTAGAACTGTCAGCACTTGCCTTCGTAATGTTTCTGGTACAATAGTCTGCTTCTGAAAAAGTAATAAATCTCCTCTGAGGTGTATATCTTCACAAAGATTATAGTAGTTGATTCCTGAGCTATCTTTACAGGCATTTTAATAAATAGTTTTTTTCTGTTTTACTTGGCGGCGTTCCAAAAATGAATTTTTAGCCCGAGTCAGCCCAAGTCCAATCGTCGCAAACATCGACGTTCATTGATCCAATATAAATATAGGGTATAACCCCAATATTTTTTCCCGCCAAAAGTACCTTCCATTGAACAATGTGCTCTAGGATAGCTGAAAAGATATTACCAACTGCAGCTACATAAGTATATACATTTCTTCAGCCAGCCAAATAGTACTGGAGGTTCTAGGAGTACGTATCCTTGATGTAAGGTAAACTTGAGACTTCTTAACAACCGATTTTAAAGAAAGACAATTATATTATTTATGTCAATAGTAGGTGATTGAGGATATGAGACTCACAGGTCTGGTAATAGTTTTGTAGAGAGATACAGAGTCTCAATTGTAGTAGTATGTAAAAAGCTAAGTAGTTACTGCTTTGCAATACGTCGTCTTAGAGATATAGTAAGTCCACATGTCCTTCGCATTATGTATTATGGTTTCTGCTACTCAAGCATAAAATATGGGATAATTGTTTGGGGCGGTGGTACGGACCTAAACAGAGTTTTTTTTATACAAAAAAAGATTTTGCGTGTAACCAATAAACTCGATTACAATCAGTCTTGCAGATGACTCTTCAAACTAAATAATATTTTAACGGTGTATGGTATTTATATATTTGAATTGCTTACGTTTTTGTTTAAAAACAGAAACTTATTCGAGGACAGTGAATTAGAACACCATTATTCTACAAGGTTTAAAACCGATTATCGCTACCCTAAACATCGACTCACCTTAAGTGAGAACAATTTGCAATATAATTGTCTAAGATTCTTTAATAAGTTACCACCACATATAAAAACTGTTGCGAACTTATCTGTATTTAAAAAATATTTATACAAACTATTACTGGAGATTGAGCCATACAATATAGAAGCAGCATTTTTATTTCGAGGTAGGTGGGAGTGATGTTCTCTCTTCTACTCCTAATTAGGAAAACCGTCTGATTCAACATTGGCGCCAACTTGATGTTAAATTTTGACCAGTCCTTCAATAGAATTGCAGCGCGTTCAACATGGGTGGTGCGGATGTGATGATAGAAACCCATCTGTAAAAGTAGTTGAGGGGAACTACTCGAGTACTTTGAGCGCTATTGCCTACGTTGTACGGTCGAGTACTTCCCCTCAACTACTACTAATAATAATAATAATAATAATAATAATAATAATAATAATAATAATAATAATAATAGTGGTTTATTGGCCCAATTGTGTGAAATAAGAAAAGTACAACATGAAAATACAGAATTAATTTAAATAACAAGAAGGTGCACATTCATCAGTATCTAAAATAATACATACATGGCCAAAAGGCTATTTCGCTGCAGCACAAAGAGATGTAAAGATCAATTTGTGTGTTAGAGGTCTTCTAAAAGCTTATATTATAAAGGAAATGAAAGAGAAACGTAAGAAGAAAAAAAAATTTAAAACTACCACAAATTTAAACAATGATGTTATATGACGTGCCTTATAAAAAGTAGTAATAACGACAGCAATACTATTGGAGCAATACAACAGTAAATATTGTGATAATAACAACAGTACCCAAACAACCACAGTGAAAGTGAAATTACAATAAAGCTGAAAATAGCACAATTAGTTATGGAAGTAATCGCGGTTATTTCAAATTGAGAAAATGTAGTCGCAGTCGGGATCTAATGACAAAGATCGGGATACTAAAAATGTCGATAATAGGTTGTTAATAGTTTTGGCCATGCTGTATGTAAAGCTGCCCTTAAACTGTTCTAGTCGGTGTTTAAGAATACTTAAGCAGAACTTAGCACGTGTGGGTTTCGACTCCTAATGATGATTGCACAGTAAATACTCATGTGTAAAAGGTGCCTACTTTGCATGTCTAGAATGTCTGGACAATCCATAGGTAAGTCATACACAACAGTTTTGAACTTTGTGAATCTTCGAGGATGCTACTTTTCTTAGAGCAGGAGAGTACAAAACGTCGCCATACGTAAAGTTAGATAGAACAAGAAATTCACATAATAAAGATCGAGTGGGAGAATCAAAAAAGTGTCGGTTTATAAAGATAGGTTTTAAAGCCGCAAAAGACTTTTCGACCAATTTAGAGATAGTTTTATCAAATTTTAGTGGAGTCCAGCCATGTATGCTATGTATCATGTGTGTAGCCAAGAATACAGGGTGTCCGCGATATACAAATCTGTAAGCGTAATCGAGAAAAAAATTCTTTCTAAAAAACCTTATTTGGTCAAACTGTACAAGAAAACTCATCCATATTGCTTCTTAAATAACCAAAAAATCATATCAAAAATTTAGGGTTGAAAATAACTGAAAACAACGATAAAAACGAATTATTTAATACTTTGAAATTGAAGCGTGGTGCCATTTCTCTTACACCATACTGTACATGTATTCAGTAGAAGCACAGATGCAAGCCAAGCATCATCTGTTTATACGACCTTGAACTACATTAGACTATTGTATCGTACGAAGTCAATGGCCTTCCTTTTTGAAATAAAGGTACCTTTGCGTTTTTTTTTTTTTAATAATGTTAGGACAATAAAATCGATGTTATGTTGAAGTTAGAGTGAAAAGGGTGTATTTAATAGCAGCCTCCGATCGGTAAATGAAAATTTAAGTTGAGGGAAAGTCGCATTGAATGGAAACTCGTAAAGGCTACTACAAAATTGAGTTCTTTTCTTTTATTTGTGATAAATTCGTGGTCCTAAAGAGGATTTTTTTGAGAGACAGGAGAAAATGTATTACAGGAAAGGCTCGATGTGTTGCCAACTTTCAAGAACACACGCCTGTAATCGTCGGGTAAATCCTGCACTGATCGGCTGCCTGTGTACAGTATGCGTCGAAGTTTGTGACGTGAGAAATAATTTTTTTTCGCGTTTACGTTTACAGATAGAATTATATGTTATTATATGTTTTTGTTTCTCAATCGTTGTAGCTATCATCCCTTAAAAGCATGCTTTGTATATCGCGGACAGCCCTGTATATACTTAAAATTACTTCTTGGCAAAAGTCTGTGGTTATTGTTGCCAATATGTGCAAGTAATCTAAAAATACACTTTTACATAAATATGCATATGTATGGAGGTAGTTTGCAAATCGCCACCCAGAATTTTGCTTACCCATCTAACTACCTCGATCACAGATAGTGGATACTGAGGAAGTTAGCCGAATAAATTATGACATCAAAGAACAGGTGTGTAAGGTATAGGGAATTGTATGGTCTTTACTCAATCTTTATAGAAGTAACTTTCAAGCCCCATTGCCCCTTCCAAAACCAAAATGGGGATGCTAAAAAGAATATGTCAAATGTTTTTTTCGATGCAAAATTTAAAGTTGAAAATTGCAAAACAGCAAATATATTTAATAAGAATAATACGTTCTATTTTTATCCATTCGGAATTTATCGCTAAATCAGCGCAAAAATATTTTTATTATGTTTCAGTTTGGTTAATGCAAGATTCCTCGAAAGTAAACGTAATTAATCAGCACACACATTAAATTGTCTCTATATTGGTTTTTTCTGTTTCCATTTAGATAGCGATCATGAGACCATTCTTTATTTATACCAAGCTATTTTCCATACCTATTTTATCGTCTTATCAGCAAAACATCAGCAATACATGTGCAGGAATAAGTACACACGTATATGGCGAAATTTTTTACTACTACTGCTGTCAAACACGCAAACTATCTGATATCTGATACATTCGTTCGTAGTCCCTATGAATCACGTTCTAAAACATTAATGCTGACCGTTTCAATTGTATATACACATACGAACAATACGTTTGCAAGTTGCAGTCTGTTCTGACGAATATGAGTACCTACTAATGTAAGTGTAGTCGCCTCAGATAATATCTGCGTTACGTGAGAATTAACATAAAGGTAGATAAATTAATCAGATTATAATTTCTATTAATTATGATTTTTTTGATTTGTAAAAAACAGGAAATGAACGCGCGGATATCAATATAAAAAAATAGGAAAAATATGTCAAGTGTACCGCACCTTCCAAACGTTTTCGAAATATTTCCAGGAAATTGTCACTTAAACAATATTTCTCCTACTAGACACAAGTTACAAATCTAATATTAAATTTTTATCTGAAATTCATGCTGTAAATATCATTTTTTTGTTGTTTTATACGCCTCCCTTACGGAAGCTTACTACTGGATACAAATACGCTATATCTGCAGTATCACGTGATAAATTACAAGATCGAAGCGAAGTCACTTTTCGAACTGTCAGACGTTTTCTCTATCTCCGTTTGGAAACCGAAAATTTATTTCCGATTTAAAAAACAATTTGTCTTCGGTCATTAAATGATGATTCATCAGCGTATTTGAAATTCATGATTCATTGTAACCCTATTCGTGTATAAAAGGGTAGAATTGTTCGATGGGGAGCGTTAGTTGTGCGTTGCGATATTTTTTTTCGCAAATATGGTGAAATATATTGTGGTGAAGTTCGGGAGGAATTTTTAAATTGGAAATTTTACTTTCCTGGAGTAATTAAATATTATTAAATAGTAGTTTGTGAAAGACCAGTTTAGTTTTTGTAAAAAAAATTAATGAAGAAATTTGTTGGAAACAAAATGTTGTAGTAGCAAACGTATTTATGGAAAACTCCAAATATTTATGATACTCCAATGGAAGTTCTAGAAGATTTTGCTTAAGTCACAATTGATTCTTAGGGTAGTGCAGATGATCGAAAAATTCTTCTTGACTGTAATTTTTGTGTACAGTGAGATGCAAAAAACCTTTTGCCTAGTCTAAAACATCAAAATCCTTATCGCTGCTATGCTGATCAAATACAAGAAGCACTTTGTTGTCATTGCTTAGTCACATGAAATTCACAAAATGTTCCAACATGTGAAAATCTCTCTAAAACCTGGCAATTAATTGGTTCTACTGGTGCCATATGCATTGGTCCGAATTACACAATGCCTAAATTACTTCAGCCAAAAATTGAACTTATTCCAAAATCTTTTGAGTAATGTTTGGCAATATCTGCTTTTTTGCAGTTTAGTGCCCCAATATCTTTTTTAGCGTATACAAAAGAAATTTCTGGATCTTTTTT